>CM072928.1:682500-967500 GCA_036971965.1 Nyctalus aviator | reverse complement strand
ATTCTCAACTTCTCCTCCACAGACTGCCCGACAACCGGGGGCTGCACGGTGCGTGAGATGACTGCCTGCGCATGGCTTCTTAAAGGAAACAACTGTTTGACGTGGAAATTGGGTCTCAGAAGAACTGGTGGCCCAGAAAGAAACTCTGCAGACTGATTCATCTGCCTTTCAGCATAACCATTATTGCTTGTCTTATCTTTGATTCTTATAAGTGTATTTCCAGTAGGACATGATCTCACTCATCTAGGGGAAATGGTGAACAACACAGACTGATGAACAAGAACAGACCCAGAGATAAGGAGCCAGGGGTCAGACTGTTGGACCTCAGAGGGAGGGTGGGGGTAAAAGGGAGAGATCAACCAAAGGACTTGTGTGCACACATAGGAGCCTAGCCAGTGGTCAAGGACAATAGGGGGGTGGGGGCATGAGTGGGAGGAGAGGTGGGGAATTGGAATGGGGGGTTGAGGACAAATATGTGATACCTTAATCAATAAAGAAATTTTAAAAAAATAAATAAAGGAAAACAAGGAGGTTGGAAAACAGCAGCTGTCATAGGTCACGGACCCACCGGGCCGGGAGCCCCAGCTCTTCCTCGGAAAGGTCACTTCCCGCTTCTGCAGCCCATTTCATCACGCCGTCGCCTCATCGTCCGAGAGGCCCGGCGGGGTTTGCATCGCTGACATGTTGACGACTTGATGGCTAACGCGGGCAGATGAGCAAACAGCCTGACGGGGACACGCAGGCCTTCCCAGAACAAGCAACGGCCCGTGGGGAGCCAAGACTCCCCTGTTTTTATAAATGTGTCTCTCGCCACCTGGAGATACTGTCACATCAGTTTGAAATTAAACACTGATCGGGAGGCCTGGGTCAGTCAGGGAGAAGAGAAGTCGTTTCTCCTAAGAGCTGAAGGGGATTCTTTTTAAAAAGATATTTTGTAGATTTCGGAGAGGAAGGGAGAGGGAGAGAGAGATGGAAACATCTCTGATGTGAGAGAGAATCATGGATCGGCCGCCTCCCGCACGCCCCACACTGGGCATGGGGCCCACAGCCTGGCGTGCGCCCTGACCGGGAATCAAACCCTGACCTCCTGGTTCGTACTTGAGCCACACTGGCCAGGCTCATGGCCAGGGGCTCTTTCCATACCGCTTCCTTAGGGGGAGTTCGAACACTGTGCTCTTAGCAGGGTTCTGACTCCCTCTTGTGACACTAAATGAAATGTGAGTGCAGCCTGAGAGTTTCCACAGCAGTTTCGACGAAATTCCCCCAAAGCTACCTGGGTTGTAAACGTTCATTAAAGTCAGTTTACTAGAAGGACTGCACACATCTGAAAAGAGTTTATTGGAAGAGAAACCCATCACGATTCATCCAATGTGACAATAGCAAAGATTTCCTTCAGAACTCACACTTCACGTGTCTGCGCTTCTCGGCAATGACCCCGGAGTGCAAGGCAAGCAGCACAATCTCCAGCCAAGGCCCCTCTTCCTGAGCAGCTCCCACGGACACGGTCCTCGGACGGGACTGGGGGTGGCAGGAGCGGAGGCGCCGGCCCGAAGCGTCCAGGCCAGACCCGGGATGGGCCGGGGGAGCCGAGCCCCACACCGCGGCCTCCTCTCGCTCCTCAGAGGGTCCCGGGAGGAGCCGATGGAATGGCTCCCGGCTGGAACACGAGGAGGGACGCTTGTCTGGGATGAAGTCTTCCTGTTGGGGAGCACTGCTCCCCGGCCGGATTCGAGCATCACCTCCCTTTTGGTCCGGAACCAGAGCTCTCTCGTGGCCTCGGGACAAGATGGACGCCTGGGCCTCTCCCCCAGAGCCAGTGCCTGTGTCCCATGGCCCCGACCGCTCCTCACACAGGTCAGCAGCTGCAAAACGACCCCTCTCCTCTCATGACCATACCTTAGAGAATAGATGTGTGTGTATGCGCGCAAACACACACACACACACACACACACTCACACACACACACTCTCACACACATACATACACACTCTCACACACACACACTCTCACACACACACACTCACACACACACATACACATTCACACATACACACACACACTCTCACACACACTCTCACACTCTCACACACACACTCACACACACACACTCTCACACACACACACACTCACACACACTCACACACATACACACGCTAACACACACATACAGACTCACACGCATATGCAGACATGCACACACATGCATACACACACATACACACACACACACATACATACATACACACACTGATTGAAACTAAAATGTACCCGGTAAAAGTTTGCCTCTCACATCCTATATCTCCACTTCCCAGGGGATTCCTGGACATATAACCCTTTATCCTAACATGACACAGGGTTCCAGCTCGGCGGTAAAGAAGTGAACATGTGGAACACTTACTTCAGCAGGTACTGTACAAGGAGTGTCCAGATTATGATGATCTCCAAGCACATAACAACTGGCCACTCAGTATACATATATTAGAGGCCTAGTGCACGAATTCGTGCATGGGCCAGGGGGGGTGGGAACGGGTAATGGGCGGTTGGCTGGCCTGCCTGTTGGTCGTCTTCCTGATTGAGGGGTTAATTTGCATATTAGCCTTTTATTATATAGGATATACACTGAGTGGCCGAATGCCAGATTATTACGCGTTCAGAGATTGTAATAATCTGGCCACTCAGTGTATTTGGCTCTTTGTGGACATTATCCCACTTAACCTTCATGACATAACCGTCACCTGTGATGACAGCGTGGGTCTCTTTGTTTATAATTGAAAAAACTAATCCTGAAAGCAGCAGCTCCCTCAAGCTGCTTGGTTCACGGCAGATCCCAGTGACACACCCAGGTCTGTCTGGCTCCCAAGTCTCTGCTGCTCATCTCCAGCAAATAGGATGCATTTCGACCCGGAGACTTCCCAGGTGATTCTCATTCAGCACATGAAGGCTGTTGTCTATTTATCTTTGCCTGATTGTCTTCCTGGTGAGCTGGGTCGCGCTCAGTGCATCAAATATGGACAAAGTTCTCAAAACTAAACATGTAAACATGAGGTCGCTGAGCTGATTTCCCCCAGGTCTCAGGGGTGTCATTGTGGTTTTTATAGTCCTGTATCTCATACTTTATTGCATTATGAAATTCTGTAGAATTGTAGCTTGATTTCATTATACATCATTGGAAGCATTTGAACATTGACTTGAATTTACCCACCAGTTCTTTATTGAAATCTAACATGATTATGTTCTAGGGTGCCCGGCCAGCATGGCTGAGCATCACCCTATGAACCAGGAGGTCACTGTTGATTCCCGGTCAGGACACAGGCCTGGGTTGTGGGCTCCATCCCAGGGTGGGGCATGCAGAAGGCAGCCAATCAATGATTCTCTTTCATTATTGATGTTTCTATCTCTCTGGCCCTCTCCCATCCTCTCTGAAATCAGTAAAAATGTATTCTTTTTAAAAAGAATATAATTATGTAGTAATTTATAGGATTATTCCATTCAGCAAGGCTATTATAATGAGATCCTTTAGGCATTTCAGTAAATAAACTCCTTTGGTTGAAGTTCAAGACTGGCTCACCTTATACCAAAATATTTATGTAGTTGACATAATTTGGGAATTTTCTCTTTGAATTTTAAAGCGATGTACCCTTTGGAATTACAGTAGATATATGCCATCTGCTTTGTTTTCTGAACTCACCTTACATTTATTTTCTGACATAATGTGGACATTCCTCCCCTCTACAAAATGTTTTGGTAGTTTTGTCAGTTCTGATACAGCTGACTGTTCTATGAAATCCCGTAGATGTGACTGACCCAAAATATATCATTGGCAGTCGTTGGAGCTAATTTCCTGAGGGTACTTACACTGTGTGAGTACAGTTGTGAAGAATTAAGTCAACACAAACCTTCCCCTACTGTGGTCAAATGCAGCTTTTATTCAACTATTCACTGTATATTGGAATATCATTTTTTAAAATATATCATTGATTTTTTTACAGAGAAGAAGGGAGAGAGAATCAGAAACATGGAAGGGAGAGAAACATCAATCAGCTGTCTCCTGCACATCCCCTACTGGGGATGTGCCCACAACCAAGGTACTTGCCCTTGACCGGAATTGAACCTGGGACCCCTCAGTTCGCAGGCTGAAGCTCTATCCACTGAGCCAAACCAGTTAGGGCTGGAATATCATTTAAAGGAGCTTCAAAAAACACTAGATTATAACTAGATAAGCATATTTTTATTTTTTAATATATTTTTATTGATTTCAAAGAGGAAGGGAGAGATAGAAACATGAGAGAGAATCATTGTTCTGCTGCCTCCTGCACGCCCCCTACTGGCGATGGAACTTACAACCTTGGCATGTGCCATAACGGAATCAAACCTTGACCTCCTGGTTCCTAGGCCAACACTCAATCACTGAGCCACCCCTGGTGGGCTAGAGTGTTAAAAAAACAAAACAAACAAACAAACTACAAAGAAAAAGTGTGTAAATCATGAGGATTGTATCAGCAATGTAAGGAGAAAGACAAATGCTGACACTCTGTCACCTCAGCAGTGTGGAGGAAGAGTTATTTCTACATAGAAAAGCTACCACACCCTCAGATCAAATACGTCACTTTCTCTGACTCCACGCACTCCCCGTATGTTTCTGGTTCTTGTGGAAAAGAACAGGCTGGCTGGCGGACAGAGGATTGGGTTATGTTGGCTGTTACAGTTCTCATTGGCGAATAACTCCCTGGCTTCCTGGTTGATACGCTGCGGTCCCTGGTGAGTTCGGTCATCCAGCACCTGACTTATCGTACTGACAGGAGGAGTGGTAAACTAGACCGGGGACAGCATCTGTGCTGCAGTTACGCTTTGGGTGGCCTCTTGGCCTCTTGGTCTCTTGAAATCTAACCAGCTGGCTTCCCCACCCTCAGTGCCTCCCAACCTCCGTAATCGAGCAGAAGCGATTAAGTACAACCGTCACCCTGGGTGTCTCAATATGATTGACGTATGAATATCATAACATTCATTTACATTTACATCAAAGACTTTCTTCCTCCCACCCTGACAGGTTTGGCTCAGTGGATAGAGCGTCGGTCTGTGGACTGAAAGGTCCAGGATTTGATTCTGGTCAAGGGCATGTACCTGGGTTGCAGGCACATCCCCAGTGGGGGGTGTGCAGGAAGCAGCTGGTCGATGATTCTCTCTCATCGATATTTCTATCTCTCCTTCTTTCTGAAAAAAAATCAATAAAATATATTTTTTTTAAAAAAGACTTTCTTCCTCCCACGTTTATTTATGTAGAAAAAAACCACCCTAAAGGCAGACTGATTTTTCAGTGCAGCAATGCCTTTGTAACAAACATCATCGTGTTTTCTAGAAATGAAGGCCTGTTGGCCGTGATGAAGAAACGGGGAGACAAATAGTGTGTTCGAGGCAAGGTGTTAAGATGGACAAACCCTGCAGGGCTCAGCCGTGACCCTCCCTCGGGTGGGGGGTGGGAGGAGGAGGAGGACCGGGGATCAGCACCAGGACCACGAGGGGCCAGGTGATACCTGGTGGATAGAGAGTGAGCACAGGACCCTCGGCGCTGGGCTCTGCTTACGCGGCCAAGAACAAGACCCACCGGAGGCCACAGACCGCCTGGCTTCCCTGCCATGACCTTCACCCTCCCCCTCTCCAACCACACAAGCATGAATAGAAAACTGGGATCTTACCTCGTTCCGGACGGCTGGACGGATACACCACGTGGAGAAGGGGAGGAGCGGCCGTGGTTGCAATTCCTCTTCGTCTTTACGACGTGGAAAACGAGGAGGAGCTGAGGCTGAGCTCCTGCCCTTTATCCTCACAGGCCCTCCCCACCTGACTGCGGCCTCAGGGTGTGGGCGGGAAGAGGGGAAAAGGTGCCGGTGGTGTGGGGAGCAGGTGGAGGCCATGTTGGCACTGAGTGGGTGAGCTGGAAATCCCCTGGGGGAGTCACAGGCCTTGGGGTCAGATACGCCTGGGTACGCTGTGAGCGCACAGCTAGCTTTGCGGTTTCCGTATGACCCTCAACTTCTCCTTCATGAAACCTGAATAGTGATTTCTATCAGGGATGTTATGAAGAGTACACAAATGACTGAAATAGTGACTGGCAACAGAGCAGGTACCCAATAAACGATGGCCACTATTAATAAATATTCTGGGAAACTTATCTGTAGATCACACATACTTTCTTTGCATAAGGGGAGTTTATATAAGAGACAAAGAGCCAGGACCCTTTTTTACGTTGTGCTTGGTAATCACTTATTTAACATTTTCATCTCTACTAAAATGATTTTTAAAATATTTCACTTAATAATAGTTTTCCTTTATATGACCTACTACCAAAATCATCCAACTGAATAAGAACTCCATGTCCAATTCTCTAAGGACTGGATGTTCTCTCACATGCATCCTTTTCTATCAATACTTAAGAGATTCTAAGAGCATTTCTTTGGGTTCAATGTAGACCTACTAAGTGTGTGTTAAATGTGCTACACTCATTTGGATAAATACCCTTAGTCTTGGTCACGACATCATTTATTTTGTGTGTGTGTGTGTGTGTGTAAGGGAAATATATATGAGCCTTTTTCATTTTCTAAAAATTAATTTTATTCAACATCGCCATCCCCTGAGAGCTAGTCATGCCAAAGTTTGCATAGCAGCCGAGTATTTCATCATGGAATTGTGAAATGGAAATCTGTTCTGCCAAAGTTATTGGTGGACAGTAAATAGTGAAATTCAATAAACTCTTACTAATGTATGTCCTTAGGAACTTATTTTTACGACAGTAGCTCACTGTGCGATTAAACTTGAGTAAACCTTGATCCAGTGAAATATTACTTACCTTCTAGTCTGCTTTATTGAGGTTTATTTTTATTGAGACGTAATTCACATGAGTGCATTGTGTAAGTTTGTGCTCAACATGTTGATCTATACATTTATATACTGCATACGATTGGCTCCATAGCATTAGCTAACAAAGGTATCATATCAGAGATACTACTCCTTTTTGTGGTGGAAATAATTAAGCTCTGATCTCTCAACGACTTTGCGGTTCCAATACGGTATTATTGTCCATAAACGTTATGATGTGCCTTACAGCTCCTTCTCTTTTAGGCTGTCCAGTTCCTCGGCATGTAATTACCCAGAGCAGTCTCCCACAGTCCTGTGTGTTTCTGTGCTATCGGTAGCAATGTCTCCCTTCATTTCTTCTTTTGAATCTTCTCTCCCTTTCTTTAAATTATACTGGCTGAAGATTTGTTTATCTTTTTGAAACACCAGTTCTTAGTTGTGCTTTTTTATTGTTTTTTCGGTCTCTGTTTTATGTGTTTCGGCCCTGATCTTTACTTCCTTCCTCCTGTCAACCTTGGGCTTTGTTCTTTTTCAAGTTCCTGGAGTTGTAAAGTTAAGTTGTTCATTTGAGATCTTTCTATTTCTTACTATATCCATTTGGCACTATAAATTTCCCTCTAAGAATTCTTTTGGAGCATACCAGAGCTTTTGACAGGTTTTGTTTCCATTTTCATTTGTTTTTTTTCTTTTCTTTTTTTTTCTTTTTTTTAACTTTTTCTTCTTTATTCATTGTTCCACAGTATTTGGTTTAAATTCCAATGTGTGTCCATTTTCAGCTTTTCTTTTGTTAATGATTTCTTGTCTCACATCTTTGAGGTTGGAAAGGCACTTGGTATGACTTCAATATTCTTAAATTTCAAAGACATATTTCATGTGCTTTATACAACCTTCCCTTAAGAACGTTCCGTGTTCACTGAGAAGAATGTTCACTCTGCTGCTGTTGGATGACATGTTCCAGAAATGTCCGCTGGGTCTGTTTGCCCTAATGTATGGCTCAAGCCCAGCATTCCCTATCGATTTCCTATCTGATTATCGATCCGGTGCTGAGAGGAGGGTACTGAGGTCCATTGCTATTATCGGGTTGCTGTCCATCTCACCCGTCGGATCTGTCAGCATGCCCACATGTCTATGATTATATCTTCTTGATGTATTGACCTCTTTATCATGATATAATGACCTTTTGTCCCTTGCTACTGTTTTTGGCTTAGTCTATTTTTGAATATTAGTATAGCTTTCTTTTGGTTTCCACTTCCGTGGAATATCTTGTTCCCTCCCTTTA
Source organism: Nyctalus aviator (assembly GCA_036971965.1). Lineage (NCBI taxonomy): Eukaryota > Metazoa > Chordata > Mammalia > Chiroptera > Vespertilionidae > Nyctalus > Nyctalus aviator. The sequence continues at coordinate 959,369 of CM072928.1, read as the reverse complement.
CTTTAAGCCGATATGTGTCCTTAAAGCTGAAATGAATTTCTTGTAGACGGCATGTAGATATTTTTTTATCCGTCCAGCCATTTTCCTTTTGGTTGTGAATTCAGTCCATTTCATTTAGAGGTGCTCTTATTGCCATGTACGGACTTACATGCCATCTTTCTTATCACTTTCTGGTTGTTTTGTGTTTTGTTTCTTTTTCTTTATGTCTCTCCCTATCTTTTTATGCAACAGTTTTCCATGGTGGTATGCTGTTTCTCCTTTCTTTGTCTTTTATGAATCTACTCTAGGTTTTTGCGTCATGGTTATCGTGAGGCTTAAATAAAGCATCTCATTAACAAAATGGCATATTTAAGCTAACAACAGCTTACCTTCGACTTCCTATGAAAGTTTCATGGTTTTCCTCTCCTTTTTGTAACTTTTATGTCATCATTTACCTCTTTTTCCATTGTGTATTTGTTAGCAAATTCCAGTAGCTATCATTATGTTTAATATTCTCCCCTCTCACCTTTATGCTGTAGTTACGTGGTACACACACCTTTTGGGTCCAGAATCCCCTCTGTGTGTCTGACCGTGACCTTGCCATTGCCTTCACGTCCCTGTCAGTGTCTCTTCACATCAGCGTAAGGCCCTCCGCCCAGCGTCTCGCCAAGCTTAACGGGAAGGACTCCCTCAGCTTCTGTCTGTTTGGGAAAGTCACACCTGGAGGGTGACCTTGTTGTATGGAGTATTCTGGGATGGCAAGTTTTTCTTTCAACACTTGGAACACGTCATTCCAATCTCTCCTGGCCTGTGGGGTCCTTCGTAGGTTTTACTATGGTTTTCTCTGGCTGTTTTTAGGGTTCCCTGTTCATCTCTGACTTTTGACAGCTGCATGACGTGTCTGTTGATATAATAGCGTGATCTCTTGGCTTCGTAAACTTGGATGTGCAAGTCTTTCTCCAAATTGGTGATGTTCTCAGCTACTATTTCTTTAAGTAAACGTTCTGCCCCTTTCTCCCTCTCTTCTCCTTCTAGAATCCCAGTTATTCTAACATTATATGTATAATAATAATAATTATATACCATATATATATTTATATATATGTTATTGATTTCAGAGAAAGAGAGAGGAGGGAAATAAAAACATCAATGATGAGAGAGAATCATGGATCAGCAGCAAGGAATGATTCTCTGTGCTTTTACCTCCCCACCATTACTGTACCCTCTTCCTCTAAGCTTATTTTCCAGTAAAATAAGCTTTCTTATTTTAAATTGTAAAATATTGGAACAAAATTGTAAAATATTGGAACACAATGTCTTTTTCTATTAGCTCTAAGACTGAACTAGGAAGGCAGCTCCAGCTGAGAAAGTGTACTTTAGAAGGTGGTGTTCATGTTTATAATAACAAAATCAAGAAGACCAGGCCATTTGGAATGGATTTACATTAAAGAAACTCTTTTAACAAACAGCGTGGTGGGGACAAGAAGAAAGAAGCCTATGTCCATGGTGTCACTCCCCTTCTACTTTTGTTGTTGCCATTTCTCTCGCGTTTGCATTTAGAGGAAAGGGATCTGAAAAGAAAAAGAAGTCTTTGTGGTGCGGAAACGGTCTCGGGTTTAAAATCATAAAATGTGAGGTTCACTTTCTGGTTCCAATAAACTTCAGCTTTGTGACGCTAGCTTGTTAAATAATATTTGGTCTCTGTTTCTCATCTGTAACAGGCAGATAAGCTCTCCCTGGGTGTGGGAGGACTGAACAGAATGCTGAGCTGCCGGCATTTGTTGAATTGCCATGTGAAGCCAGACTTAGCTTCTTTCCCCTTTCCTGTCCTTTCTTTTCAATAAGAACAATAGCTTCCTTCCCTACTTCACAGCTACTTTTCAAATATAAAGAATGCCGCCAATTTAAGGAAAATCCCAACCAGTTACAGGCACAGTTTTGCTGACATCCAGCCGTTTTCTTTCCCTCAGAACTTCATCCCGGAGCAGGCTTCTCTATCTCAGGGGCTGGGAGCGTGAAGAGAGTGCCCCAATATTACTTCTTTAAAGCACTCTGCCTGGGTTCTACTAAGCGGGCAATAAATATTGTTTAGTGAATGCCACCAAGACCTTGCGGGGCAGATGAGAGGTAATGGGCTTGATAAGTTGTCTTACACAAATAATCTGCACGGATATTCACTGTATTTTTAAAAGTTAAAAGTAAATCAGTTTGGATGAGTCTTTTCCTCCCAGTGTCTCCCCTCTGGTTTGACTTGAATAAATGAATTTAAAAAATGAAAAGTTACTTTACGTTACGCACACAGTTTTAAATGAGACAATGTGGTCACTAATGAGGTAAATGTTTATGTGCCACTCTGAAAACACAACTGAAGCTAGACCTTTTCCCCTTTATCGTGGCAAGACGTATTAATAGGACATGAGTTGCTGGAATAAAGAAAACTTGGCTTACAGTTATACAACTAGAATTCTGTTAGATTAAATTCTATTCCCTAGAATCGTTTTATAAATGTCATTGATACTCCTACTGAGTTTTTTATTATTCTTTTTTTAAATATACTTTAATTGATTTCAAAGTGGAAGGGAGAGGGAGAGAGAGAAACATAATGATGAGAGAATCATCAATCAGCTGCCTTCTGCACGCTCCCTACTGGGATTCACCTGCCCTGACCACGAATCAAACTGTAACCTCAACCATCAGCTACGCCGGAGGGCAATGATTCCTTATTATTCTTATTGCTGTATTCTATTCCTTCTGGTGAAAGACCTTGAAAACTCACTAGCATCATTACATGTGAAAGTTTTAATCTGATTGACAACTCTCTTTCTTAACTGAGTGGAGGATGAGAGGAAGAGGAAGAGCATGAGGAAGAGGAAAGTGGCAAGGAATGCGACGCCCTCACATCATCACAGCATGGCCGCCACGGATGGCCGGCAGGGAGGGCAGTTGTGGGTGAGCAGGCCAGCAGGTCTAAGTCCTCTTTGAAGTTTACCCCCCATGATCCAAAAACAGTCAGTGGCAAGGATAATTAGCCGAGACCGGTTTGGCTCAATGGATAGAGCGTCGGCTTGGGGACTGAAGGGACCCGGGTTCGATTCTGGTCAAGGGCATGTACCTTGGTTGCGGGCATATCCCCAGTAGGGGGTGTGCAGGAGGCAGCTGATTCATGACTCTCTCTCATCGATGTTTCTAACTCTCTATCTCTCTCCCTTCCTCTCTGTACAAAATCAATAAAATATATTTTTTTAAAAAATAAAAAAATAATTTTTAAAAATAAAGAATAATTAGAAGTGTTTAGAACTGTAGTTTTTAATCAAAGAATAGAGCATGAGTGGGGTTGGTTTTTTTACAACTACAGTAATCGGTGTTCTAAAAATGTGTAAAACTCTAAAGTTAAAAACTAATTTATAGCCCCCTGGGCATGACTCAGTGGATGTGCATTGATCTATCAACCCACCCCACACCCCACCCACACCCCACCCACACCCCACCCACACCCCACCCCACACCCCACCCACACACCCCACCCCACACCCCACCCACACCCCACCCCACACCCCACCCACACCCCACCCCACACCCCACCCACACCCCACCCCACACCCCACCCCACACCCCACCCACACCCCACCCCACATCCCACCCACACCCCACCCCACACCCCACCCCACACCCCACCCCACATCCCACCCACACCCCACCCCACACCCCACCCCACACCCCACCCCACACCCCACCCACACCCCACCCCACACCCCACCCCACACCCCACCCCACACACAGCTGCTCAGCCCCCGGGAGACGCGGATAGACAGTCGGAGGTTGCACAGCCCAGGAGCCTGGCCGAGCGCTCCCAGCCCCTCGCCTGGCCCGGCGCCGGGACGTGCTCAGGGGGCTTTCCTCGGCCGCCGGGAGCCAGACGGCCGCTCCAGCTGGTGGCCTCCCGGTCAGAGGACCACGGCCAGCAGCTGGAGCGGCTGGACGCAGCGAGGCCTTCCCCGGCCGCCAGCACACGGCCCTGAGCTCAGGGCGATGCTGTCTTTCTCCTGGTGTTTCCGGGATTTTGCTCAGTACGAACAGGACAGTGTTTGTTTTCCAATCCAGCTGGGTGGCAGGCTCCTCTTTTGTCTCTATTGTGCTTTTTCAAGAAAAAAACTTCCTACAAAAAAGCATTGAATACACGTATTCAGTGTGCACTTTGTGGCCTGGCCTGGGCTCAGCGGTGAGAACATGGTCCTTATGCGCAGGAATCAACCAGCGCGTGTATGGTAGGTGGGACAAATAACTGGCGAATGCATGTGTAAGTGGAACCACAAACCTCTCTCCTCTCTCTCCCTCTCTCCCTCTCTCTCTTTCTCTCTCTGTCTCTGTCTCACCACCTCCCTCCCATTCTCTAATTCTCTAAAAACCAATGCAAAAACATCTTTGGGGGAGTATTAACAACAAAATATATGATGATGATGATAAGTTTTTAAGAATAAAGATTATGAGGAATACAAAAACATGAAAAGGAGTGGCACACCATTACCTAGCGTCAGAGGTGGTACTTAGAGTGTAGACACACATGCATGTGCGCGCACACACTGACTGCGTCTCACAAACTGCGCCTGAGGAGCAAACAGTCCCGAACTCACGGCCACAAGGAAACGGGAGACCACACAGGATGGCTGTGGTTCCCCTTCTGGCCTCTGGTGCTTCACAACCAGGTTGGACTCTTCTTTGAGAGAAGGCTTTAGAAATCATTGTGCAAACTTTTCAGATCATTGTCTTAGTTATCTTTGTTTCTTCTTTATTTTTGTTGTTGACAGCACTTCAAATGTCCCGTTTTCTCCTTTTTGTCCCCGATCCACCCAGCCCTGCCCCACCGAGGCCCTCACCGCCCCATTGTCTGTGCCCATGGGGGATGTCTATATGCGTGCGAGGTCTTTGGCTGACCTCTTCCATCCTCCTCCCCTGCCCTCTGAGAATCTCAGTCAGCCCATGCTCCATGCCTCCAAACCTATTCTGTTCATCAGTTTATTTGGTTCATTAGATGACACCTATGAATGAGATCACGGGATACTCGGCTTTCTCTGCCTGGCTTATCTCACTCAGCGCGATGCTCTCCACCCCTCTCTGCTGCCTCACAGGGCGAGAGATCCCTCTCTTCACTGCTGCACCGCGTTCCCTGGTGCAGATGCTCCCCAGCTTTCTGACCCACTCCCTGCTGACGGACACTCGGGCTGTTTCCACATCTTCGCTGTTGTACATTGTGCTGCTATGAACATAGGGGTGTATATATCCTTCTTATTGGTGTTTCTGATTTCTTAGGATATATTCCTGGAAGTGGGATCACTGGGTCAAATGGGAGCTCCATTTTCAGTTTTTTGAGGAAACTCCATTCTGTTCTCCACAGTGGCTGCACCAGTCTGCACTCCCACCAGCAGTGCATGAGGGTTCCTTTTTCTCTGCAACCTCGCCAGCCCTTGTCTTTGTTGATTTGTTGATGGCACCCATTCTGACAGGGGTGAGGTGATGTCTCATTGTAGTTTTGATTTGCATCTCTTTGATGATCAGTGATGTTGAGCATCTTTTTATATGTTTCTTGGCCTTCTGTATGTCCTCTTCAGACTATTTTTTTTTAAAATCCGCCCTGAATACATACAACTATGTTGGTATACATCTCTAGAATATGCCCACCAAGACTCAGATAACTCTTTAAAGCCAGATGCACTAAAATTTACAACAACAAAAAATCCTTGAAGGAAATTTTCATAGCTTCCAAAAGGCAAAAAATCCTTTATTTCAGATAAAACATCAGCCACAAAAATGGAAATCCTCTCTTGAAATAAAAGAACAAAATTGGAATTTTTTTATCATAGAAAAAAGAAGGGGAACAACTTTTAAATTAAGAAGATTTTTCTGTTTCAAGAAACTGTGTTATTTCCAAACACGACTGTTTTAACTGTTGTTTCCCTGTGTTTTTACAAGAGGGCCACCCTCCCGAGGGAGGGAGCCACGATGCTGCTCCTCGTGCAGCTGCGGGGAGCGTGGGGTGCAGAGCGCCCTCGGGGGACGCGCTGCTCCGGACCCGCCTGGTTTGACACGGGGGGCTCCGCACGGCCTCTGCTCACGGCCTCCCTCGCTTCCTGTGTTTGTGCTCAGTCCAGCCGGTGGCTTCCCGTGACGGCGACCACAGGCCCGCTCTGCGCTGCCGCGGCCCCGGCGAGAGGCAGGCGGTGCCCTCTGACCCGCGGGGAGCAGAACGGCTTATCGGACCCTCCCCAGGCCCCGGCGAAGGAAGCGGCTGTGCAGGCCGCCTTCGGGGGGGAAACATAATTTACAGAAGCTGTCACTGCTGACCTCCGGGTCACGCACTAGAAAATCACTGCGGGGCCGGGACCTCCCAGATGATGCAGCCACACCACGCTCCACGGAGAAAGTCACAGTAAATCCCCCTCCTGCCGCCGCTCGGCCCAGGCTCTGCCAGAGCACCGGCTCGCCAGGGTAACTGGAAACTGAGACTAAAGCCCGGTAAGTAGTTACAGGGTCAGCACCAATGCACGTTTTTAGGCCTGTGTATGTCACTCAAACGTATTTTACCTACATTTAAGTTGCAATAGGTTTATGCCTAAGTCTATTTGGTCTCTCAGATTACATTGGGCAGAATGGTGATGGTCACACCTTCATATCTCCGCCCCCAACTGATCTCCACGTTCACATTCACAAGGAAACTGTTAACCCTAACAAACAAATTTAGAAAAGTTACAAAGTTTATTAAAAGGAACAAAATTAACATATAAAAGTTATTTCCATATTAACAGCAAGCAATCTGAAAGGAAATTAAGAAAACAATCCTATTTACCATAATATCAAAAAGATAAATACTTAGGCCAAAGTCAGTTTGGCTCAGTGGATAGAGCGTCAGTCTGCGGACTGAAGGGTCCCAGGTCAAGGCCATGTACATTGGTTGCGGGCACATCCCCAGTGGGGGGTGTGCAGGAGGCGGCTGGTTGATGTTACTCTCTCATCGGTGTTTCTGGCTCTCTATCCCTCTCCCTTCCTCTCTGTAAAAATATCAATAATATATATATATATATATATATATATATATGATAAATACTTAGGAATAAACTTGCCCAGGAAGACAAAAGACTTGTATAGAAAAAAACTACAAATCATTGCAGAGCCGAGACCAGTTTGGCTCAATGGATAGAGCGTCAGCTTGGGGACTGAAAGGTCCCGGGTTCGGTTCCGGTCAAGGGCATGTACATTGGTTGCGGGCACATCTCAGGTAGGGGGTGTGCAGGAGGCAGCTGGTCGATGATTCTCTCTCATCGATGTTTCTAACTCTCTATCCCTCTCTCTTCCTCTCTGTAAAAAATCAATAAAATATATATATTTTAAAATAAATAAATAAATAAATCATTGCAGAAAGAAATTAAAGGAAATACCAATAAATAGAAAGACATCCAATGTTCATGGGTTGGAAGGCATCATATTGTTAAAATGTCCACGCTACTTAGAGCCATCTACAGAATCAATGCAATCCCTGCCAAAATCCCAATGGCATTTTTACAGAACAGCAAGAAGCAATCCTGAAAGTCAGATGGAGCCACAGAGGACCCCAAATAACCAGATGACCTTGAGAAAGAAGGAGAAGGCTGAAGACCTCACACTTCCTGATTTCAAAATAGGTTGCAACGCTCACGTGATCCAAAGAACGTGGTACTGGCAAAAAGATAGGAAAAAGGGAAATGGAACAGTCTAGAAAGCCTAGAAGTAAACCCATGCATATACCGTCAACTGACCCTCAGTAAGCGTGTCACGGATACACAGTGTCTTCAACAAATTTTGTTCCTTTTAATAAACTCTGGACTTGGAAGAACTGATTTCCATATACAAACACCACTCACATGGACCTCTAGAACTAAGACGACAATATTGGGAGCCCACCCCTAAGCAGCCGCAGCCCGAAGGTCACTTCAGGGGGGACAGGTTAATTGGGGGAGAGAAGTCCACGCGCACAGAGAGTACCTGGAGTGACCGCAGCGTTATTTTAGCCAAAAGCTGCTGCCATGGCGAGAGACACGTGGCTTTGGGCGTGGCCAGGAAACGCTCCTTGGCTGCCCGCGCTGTGCGCAGCACGCAGAAGCAAAGGGGGGGGGGGTCTAATCAACATAAAAATGTGAGGATTGATTACACATAATGGCGGCCACGTTTCAGAATAAAATCTTTTAGAAAGCATTAATCTTACAAAATTTTACAGAGAAATTTCTTCCACAGAAAACTGTGTTTTGATGTGTTGGCCTCTTTATACTTCTTGGATTCTCTATCATTGATATTCTAGTTCAAGAAAGTGAAATACAAAATATTAAATACTTTCTTGCACTAGTTAAGCTCCAGAACTTAATCTTGTTAAAGAGATACGTTAGCATGTCATTTTTTGGTGCAGACGATGCTTCTGAATTAACAACCGAAGTCAAGCTGGATAAAATTCTAGCCATATTCCTAAGTGAGGATTAGCCGTGGCTCTAATGCTTACTTAGGTCAAAGCAGTGGTCGGCCTGGCCAGGGTGGCCCAGCTGCCCCTTGGGGGGAGGGTTTGACCCCCCACCCCCTTCTAGGTGTGTAAGGAAGGCAACCAACCCATGTTTCTCTCTCTCTCTTTCCTCTCTCTCTCTTTCTCTCGCCTCCCTTCCTCTCTCTCAGTATGTCCTCAGGAAGAGGATGAACAGAAAACACCAGAGTGGGCACATGGAGAACAGAGCAGTCACTGACCTCAGGCAGCAGGGCTGGAAGGCACAGATGACTTTCCCTCCGTGGTTCCTTCTGCTTTGGCTCATGTGGCAGCGGTTCTACTTACATGTTAAGCACACACATCAGACAGTTTGAATAAAACACAACAAATCCCTGCATTTCAACGATTTTAAAGATCCAGATGTTTCAAGTCAGATAGACCCAATATTCAAATATTTGAATATTTCTTCTTCATTGTATTTACATGTTCAGATGTTTTAGAAACAAAATTCAGAGTGAGAAATAATGGAACCAAAATGAGCCAAATAGAATGTTTATTTTGAATAAATTTTGAGGAACAGCTGGCAGGCATTTTGAATGCGTTATTTGTGCTTTTTGAACAATGGACAACCTCCAATACCTACTCCAACATGTGAGTAGTGATTTGCTACTTGCACGAGATCAACTGTGAGAGGACATTTCACGATCAGAGCACCCTGTTAGTGGGGAGCACCTCGTTAGTGGGAGCACCCCGTTAGAGGGAGCACCGTTAGTGGGAGCACCCGTTAGTGCGGCTTCCCACGCGAAGCGGCGCCCAGCAAGGTTCCCAGGCTGCCTTCAGGGGACGCATGCTCCCAGCTGAAGGTGCAGACACACAGGCAGGTCTGCTGAGCGAGCAGATTTGAGCTCAGACAAAACGTTTCTATTAAAGTGACTGTTTGGCACATGACGGCTGTGCTATTATTAGCTCCAGGCGCACAGATGGCTTCCTGGTGACATCCGAACCGGGCACCGGGTTTTCTTCTTGGCACGGCCGTGTGCCGAGCATCCACTCCAGAGAGAGCGGCTCCCGCGTTAGACAGACGCGGCCCCGCAGTCCTGACTGCCCAGCCCGCGCCTTTGCCGCGGGCATCGCACCAGCGTGCTGCTCTACAGAGCAAACACCCGCGGGCGGCCTGGCTGTGGCTGAGCGTCAGCCTACGAGCCAGGAGGCCGCAGTTCCATGCCTGGGGTCAGGGCACCTGCGTGGCTTTCAGGCTCCATCCCCAGCGTGGGTAGGGTGTGCAGGAGGTGGCCCATCGATGATTCTCTCTCATTGATGCTTCTGTCTCTCTCCTTCTCCCTTCCTTCCTGAAGTCAATAAAAAAAATTTTTTTAAGAAAGCAAACCCAGGAGAGGAGGAAAGAGGAGTCTTGATGGTGGCGTTTAAGCTCCTGCATCCAGCTGGCTGAAGCTGCATGGAGCGGGGGTTCCCCGCTGCTGTGGGCCAATAACCCCCACCCTGGGTGAACAGTAATTAACGTTGGATGTGTGTAATTTACAGCCGAATCACTCCCGACTAAAACAGCTGCAGCTGAGAGGCATGTTCCTTGACAGAAGCACCATTAAGACTTTTCATCTAAACATAGCTCTAGCCTCAAGGTCATGGCCAGGTCCCCAGGCTGTCAGCAGAGCGGCTGCTCATCCTCTCCCTTCACAGGAGCCTTCCGGCGACGGGCGCAGGCCCCGGCATTTCCTCTCCGCTGCCACCCACACGCGCTCCCTCCTCCCCTCCCTGTCGGCCTCAGCAGCAGCTGCACTGTTGTCTGCAGAGCGTGATTTAACACTGGTCATTGGAGTTAACTTCTCTGGTGACACGTAGCACCTCCATCCCTTCCAGCTAAAAAAGAGACGTGAGATTTATTCAGAAAAGAACTTTAAACTAAATGATGTACGTGTGTCCTTGGAACCTTTTATTGTTCCACTTACACAGAGCGGACAGATGACAGCGTAGATCTGAGCAGGCTTCATTAAAACCTGCCATTCAGTACTCCTGCCGACTGCGGTCTCTGAGTCCTGGCCGCCTCTACTCTCCGTCACCTCAGTCCCGGGGAACACTGGCATCCCACGCCAGACACGTTCCCAGCATTCAAAACACGGCAGTGGCCTGGCTGGCGCAGCTCAGGGGCTGAGCATCAACCTAGGAACCAGGAGGTCACGGTTCCGTTCCCAGTCGGGGCACAGGCCCGGACTGTGGGCTCCATCCCCACGTGGGGCGTGCAGGAGGCCGCCAGTCCATGACTCTCTTGCCGTGGATCTTTCCATCTCTCCCTCCCGCTTCCTCTCTGTAGTCAGTAAAATATATTTTAAAAGGAACAACTGCATGGAAACCAGGAGCCAGCTGTGCTCCCTCCGCGGCAGGTTTTCTGTGTGGTGACCGCGACGGCAGGAGATGCTCAGGATCTGTGTCTGCAATAATCTCAGGGCTGGTGCTTGAATCCGTGCGCCTGTGTGGTCCCTCAGCCTGTCCTGCCGCCAATCCGTGCACCGATGGAGGCCCTCAGCCTGGCCTGTGCGGATCGGGCCGAAACCAGCAGTCCGACATCCCCCGAGGGGCCCCGGGTTGCAAGGGGGCGCAGGCCGGGCCTCCAGTGAACTTACAAAACCCCTAGAGAAGTCCCATGTAACACGGACTCAAGCTCACTATTTAACTCTAACCAACAGGGATGCTGGCATTATCTCCTGGTTCTAGAGCAGAACTTTTCAACCTTTCTCTCCACCTGGCACAGAAACTAATTACTGAAGTTCTGCAGCACACACACCAAAATACATGTTTTATTCATCTGACCCTAACAAATAGGTGTGATTTTCATTCATTCATACAGTCGTCTCTTTTTAATCTGACAGTCTCAGGGGAAAGAAGTCCAGTATCACACGTCTTAAAGCCTGTGGCACGCCGGGTGAAAATCACCGCTCCAGAATAGCTTACTGCCCTGACGCCTGGTGTTACAGGCTCTATTCGCGTCCTCACACGTGAAGAGGGACGATCAGGCAAACGCCGTGTGCTCCCTGCAGCTCTCCCGTGCTGCCTGCGGGAAGCACGCTGCTGTGTTCCTTGTTGTCGATTTTGTCGGGGTGACAATGGTTAGCGAAATCACACAGGTTTCTGGTGCACGATCCCACTGCACATCATCTGTGCACCGTACTGTGTGCTCACAAACCCGGGTTACATCTCCTTCCATCACTGTTTGTCCCCGATTACCCCCCTCCACCTGCCCCCACCCCCTCCCCGCCCACCCCTCTCCCTGTTATCCGCACTCCGCCGTTCATGTCCCTGAGGCTTTTTGTTCAGTCCCCTCCCCCACCGACACTCTCCCACAGCTGTCTGTTTTGCTTGCTGCTCACTTTATTATTAGCCTCCACATGATGAGATTATGTGGTGCTATTTCCTGTAAGATGAAGCTGATGAGCAGATGAATCCGGTGGACACACAGGCAGAGCCAATGGTGCTGCGCTGGCAGTCAGAGCCAGGGGACAGCCAGGCTGTGTAATTCATGAATTACCTGACGTGCCCCTTGGCGAGAAGGCTGGTCACTCACTCGGAGCGGGACACGAACCGGCCAGCTCTTGCTCACATCCGCCCGGCATGTGCACAGAGCAGATAAGGGAGAGGGGAAACCGTACGCTTTGATCTCCTCGATGGTCCGCATTTCTCTCAGAGCTCCTGAGGAGGAAAGCGCTGACAGAAAGCCCGAACACAGACCAGGAAGCACTCCCGGCTGCGTTCCTGCGCCCTCTGCTCTGTCTGGTCCTGGATGTAGAGCAGCTTCCCTGTGCTAGCAGCTGGCACTGGCCTGAACAGGGCACATAAAGCGAGCGTCTGGGCAGCGGTGATTACTGGAACGCACGAGATGACTGCGTTATTAGATCCGCCTTTCCCAGCCCCGTCCTGGGAAAGACCCACAGAAGCTGTTCAGGGACAAGCAGTGGCTTAGTGTTCACCCTGCTGTCCACGGTGCTACACTGACCCCTGGTGGAATGGAAGTTCCCAGCTGCCACGGAATGCACATTTCTAAGCTTTTCCCACTTAACCTGTAGACTAACTCACACACACACACACACACACACACACACGGGGCGGATACCATAAATACATGCCAAAGGACAATATGACATTGGGGCCAACTTAGTAAGAAATTACTTGAAAGCAGACACTACATCGGATCTCAAATAATAACCCCTCACCAAGTTCTATAAATTTGATGAATAGTGGCTGTGGAAGAGATAGAAGAAGATATAAACAAGTGGGCTGATGTACCGTGTTTATGGATCAGTAGAGTCAACATCATTAACATGTCCATACTACCCAAGGCAATCTACACATTCAATGCAATTCCTATTAAAATACCAACGGTATATTTCACAGAGCTAGAATGAATACTCCAAAAATGTATATGGAACCAAAAAAAGACCCTGAATAGCTGCAGCAATTTTGAGAAAGAGAAACAAATACCAGATTTCAAGTGTTACTACAAAGCCTCAATCAAAACTGCCTGGTACTGGCACAAGAACAGACATACAGACCAATGGACAGAACAGAGAAACCCAGAGATTGACCCAAACCATTGCGCTCAATTAATGTTTGACAAAGGGGGCGAGAGCTTAAATGGAGCCAAGAAAGGCCCTTCAGTAAATGGTGCTGGGGAAACTGCACAGATACATGCAAAAAGGATGCGGCTCTAACTAACTAGTAGTTAATAACAGGAAAGGAGCAACAGGGGCAGACATAAAGGCATGTTCTCTGCAAAACACGGGGGAGGGGACTGGCAGAGAGAGCAGACACGCCCAGGAGAGTTGGGGTGACAGAGGGAAGGCATTTGCCTGTCAGTCACACCTGGGAACAGGTCACTGGCCAGGATGGGCGTGGCCACTGTCAGGGCATGAAGATCTGCCACTGAATTCCCTGCACGAGGAAGGCCCCTCTCTCGGCCTCCCTCGGTTCCTCTTGGCCTGCTGCCCGGGACTCCTGGCCTGCGGGGGCCCTCACTCCCGCCTCCTGACCTTCTCCCTTGGGACCCACGGCCATGCGGACCCCACACACAGTGGACTCATGGGCTGCAGCTGGCCTGACGCTGGCTGGGCCCCAGCTCCAGCTCAGAGAGGAAACTTGGACGCTGGCGCCATGTCAGCTCCATTGGACCCAGCTGCACGGCCCCTGTTACGGGAAGGCCCGGGGACACGGGGACACGGGGTGGGGAAACCAGGGGTAACTCAGTGCACACAGGAACCCCTCTGCTCCCCTGTGCGTCCAGGAAGTGCTTTTCCTCGGGATTGTGTAGGAAGCCCACCTGGCACCTGGTGGGGAGGAGGATCGACCTTGTCTGGTACCCCAACTCACCCACACTCCCCTCCACCATCTATGTCACCCTCAGGGGCCCTTCCCAGTGAGTCCCCTGGAATCTCATAAATTATCCCTTTATGGTTTCTTCTCTTTGTTTTTCTAAAGTTTCTATTAACGAGGTATTAGAACTCTTGTACTATCTTACAATATTCCCTTCCCACTGAAATTCTGTGTCTTTGTTTTTTTGGTGGTAGTGGTGGTTAGCTGGATCTTGTTTTGTTAGGATCGGTTTGTGTGTGAGGAGCATTTCCTTAGCCCTAAAGTCCTCATATGTTGTTGTTGTTGTTGTTGTTGTTGTAACTTAAGTTGCTAAAGCTCTTCTTCGCTCTCTTCACATTTAATCGCACCATTCTGTTCCTGTTCCTTTTAACAGTTTCAGTACAGACCTCTGAAAAGATGCGAAATTTTTCACCTTTGCTTCTTTCTGCTGAATCTCTGTTTCTTCCTCAAATTTTTGTTCCTTTTAATTATTTGGTTTATGTTTCTAACCTTTGATTACTAGATCATATAGGAGTGGGTGATAGCCAATCCCAGTTCAAAGAAAAGATTGAGAGAAAAAAAAGATGAAAGAGTAACTAATAGATAAGAATGACAAAAAACAAGCAAATAAAATCAGATACAAAATGCAGATAACTTATGCTCCTTAAAAGGAACCTGAAGCAATCCAGCAGAAGCAATATCCAGAATATCAGAGACTAAGACACGGGGTCGACCAAGTGCCAGGAAAATTTAATGGAAAATTTAATCTTGAAATGATCCTCATTGAAGTGTTAGGCACTGAGAACCTCTAAGCTGTGGAAATAGAAGTGCTGCCATTACTTAAAAGATAAAAAATTGGGCTAGTCTCAGACGTAGACCCTCTATATCATGGATCACCTGAGAATAGGTAGCAGTGTCTTTAGAGTTGCAGATGAAAGGCTTTAATCCAAGTATTTTATACACAACCAACCTGTCATTCCTGTGAAATGAATTGTAAGACGATTTAGGTTCTTGGAGACTACAGAACATGTACCACCGCATTCTCTCTCTGCAAAAACTATTAGGTCCACACAACCGAGGCCTGGGGACCCCGAGGAGGGACGGAGGGACGCAGACTGAGGGCCTCCGCCCCGCCCTCCCACCGCCAGGGCATCCTCTCCGCCCCACCTGACCGCCTCCGCTCGCGCAAGGCACGCCGGGATGCCGTGGTCCCACGCCGTCGCCAAGGCAACGGGCGGCGCGGTCGCCAGGGCGACGCGGGCGCCGGGCGGAGGGGCCGCGGAGGCCCCGGGATGCAGCGCGGAGGCCCCTCCACGGCCGCCCCGCGGCGCCGCCACCTGGGCCGCCGGCTGAGCCGCGCGCAGGACCGGGCGCTGGGCGGCGGCCTCTTCCTGCTGCGGGAGAGCGGCCCCACCGGCTTCCTGCTGCGGGAGGAGGCGCCCGCGCCCCGGGACTTCCGAGTAACGGCCCGCCCGCCCCGTCAGCCCGCACTGCCCCCACCTGCCCCCCATCGGCCCCCACTGCCCCCCATCAGCCCCCACTGCCCCCCTTCCAGGCCCGGCCCCTGCCCCCCACCTGCCCTCCATCGGCCCCCATCTGCCCCGCCCCGGCCCCCGGCCCCACCGGCTTCCTGCTGCGGGAGGAGGCGCCCGCGCCCCGGGACTTCCGAGTAACGGCCCTGCCTGCCCCATCAGCCCGCACCGCCCCCACCTGCCCCCCATCAACCCCCACCTGCCCCCCTCGCAACCCCGGCCCCACCTGCCCCGCCCCGGCCCCCAGCCCCACCGGCTTCCTGCTGCGGGAGGAGGCGCCCCTGGCCCGGGACTTCCGAGTAACGGTCCCCATCTACCCACCTGCCCCTCTTCCAGCCCCGGCCCCTGCCCCCAGCCCCATCTGACCCCGCCCCGGCCCCGCCTGCCGCGACTTCGCAGTAACGCTGCCGCCAGCCCCGCCCTCCCCACCTGCCCCGCAGCTGATCCTGACCCCCGGCCCCGCCCCTGGCCCCCCAGGCCCTGGCCATCTGGCTCAGCCCCTGGGGCGCGCTGCGCGGGGACCCTGTTGCTTGGAGAAGGTTCCCTGTAGGGGGGCCTCCAGAAGGCTCCCCGGGAGAGGATGTCTCTGGCCTCGGGCTGGAGAGGAGGACTCAGGCTGGGGAGGAGGACTCAGGCTGGGGAGGAGGACTCAGGCTGGGGAGGAGGCCGGGCTGGGAAGATGGGGTTGGGAGGGATGCGTACTGAGACTTCAGAGCCCGCACTGGCCCGCACCTGACACCAAGGGAAGCCTGCCCTCTGCACACCGTGTGGCCGCTAAACACCAAAACCGTTTCCTCCGCCATCAGCCACTCCCAGCTGATAAAACCCTAAAAAATATGTCAGTGACAGCGCCCCGAAAGGTCTCAGTGAATAGAAGTCCAGGGATGTTTCAGATACTCGCACACCCTGCCCTCACCGTCCACACCGGCCAGCGCGCGCGTGCACACACACGCATATATACACTTACACACACCCACATACACATACACATACAAACATATACACATACACATATATACACTTACACACATATACACTTACACACACATACACATATATACACATACACCCGCATACATATACACATACACACATATATACATATACACACATACACACATGCACAAATACACACACACACACAGCGGGCGGGGCTGGGAGCCCAGTGGTTCATGCACCAGCCTGCTGAGTGGGTCCTACCAGCCTGCTCATCCCAGCGCATCCTCTCACCCCGGTGCTGCTTACAACACCGCAATCAATGGGCTCAGCCAAATAGGGGTGTGAACAAAATTAAATAAAATTAACTCACCAATTCAAATGTCCCAAACAGACAAAAACCCAACATCTGAAAAGGTCTTTAGCTTCACTGCAAGGTAGGAGAGAGAGGGAAAGAGGGGGGTGGGGAGAGAGAGAGAGGAGACAGGGTGGGGGGGGAGAGAGGAGAGATTTAAGCTTTTAAGATTAGCCTTCTTTTCACTTGCCCGAGATTAGGCCATTTAAAAACAGCCTGTGTTGACCATGCAGGTCGTTGACCCAGGGCCTGGGCAAAAGCAAAGGATTCTGGGAGTGAAAACGAGCCAGGTGTCAGGAATGAAGGGTCCCTGCAGCCCAGATGCAGCCCTTCAGTCACAGAGACTGATTGCCTCCTGAGACCTCTGTTACCCAGTGGTCTGTTCGTGCAGCGGGCCTCGCCAAAGGCCGCCTGGAGCGTTAAAGCGTGGCTTTCCCCTTGAAGGTTCTCCTGGGGAACCCGCACACCTGCAACTGTCCCGAGTTCCAGAAGCGAGGCGAGCTGTGCAAGCACATCTGCTGGTGAGTGGCCGCAGGGAGCCTCCTGTCCTTCCTCCTGTGAGCGTGCAGGACTAAAGGCATTCTGTTTGTAAAGGCGGATGGCCACGGCTCATCACCATGCTTTAGCGTGTTTTATTTCATGCTTAAGTACCATTTAAGTTAAGAAATACTGTCCCCTCTACATGATTTGAATGTTAATAGCTATACTAAAAAAAAAAGGCAATATTCTAATTAGACCAGACATCTTCTGGACGTCCTTCTGGACAAAGCCATGGTGGTAGGGGCCTAGGCAGAGGTGGTTAGTGGCGATCAGGCCAGCAGGGGAGGGCAGTTGGGGCAATCAGGCCTGCAGGAGAGGACAGTAAGGGGCAATCAGGCTGGCAGGCAGAGGTGGTTAGTGGCGATAAGGCCAGCAGGGGAGGGCAGTGGAGCGATCAGGCTGGCAGGAAAGAGTAAGGGGCAAATGTCTTTACTGTAAATGTCTCCGTTTCCATTTCTCATACTTTTTTCACATATGCTTCTTTTTTAAAATATATTTTATTGATTTTTTTTTTTTCTACAGAGAGGAAGGGAGAGAGATACAGAGCTAGAAACATCGATGAGAGAGAAACATTGACCAACTGCCTCCTGCATACCTCCTACTGGAGATTTGCCAGCAACCAAGGTCCATGCCCTCGACCGGAATCGAACCTGGGACCCTTCAGTCTGCAGGCCGACGCTCTATCCACTGAGCCAAACCGGTTTCGGCCACATATGCTCTTTTAAAACATAAATG
Organism: Nyctalus aviator; assembly: GCA_036971965.1. Taxonomy (NCBI): domain Eukaryota; kingdom Metazoa; phylum Chordata; class Mammalia; order Chiroptera; family Vespertilionidae; genus Nyctalus; species Nyctalus aviator. The sequence continues at coordinate 941,437 of CM072928.1, read as the reverse complement.
TAATTGCTTTCATAACAGAAAGCTGGTGAGGGTTTTAAGTTTTCCCTCTACATTCAGTGGTATGAATTCTATAATGCCATTCCTACTCTAAAATTGGAATGAAATAATTTTTGAGGTTATATCAGAAATAAGTGTGTTATTTTGTTTTTCTACTTGTGAATCTTAGGATCTTGTTGAAAAAATTCAAGCTTCCAAGGAATCATGAATGTAAGTTGTATGTGCTTTTATAAAAACTTACGTTGAAGTTAACAAATCACAATCATACAATGAATCCAAAACCCTTAAAATCACTGGCTGCACGGGCTCTGGTCAGTGAGGAATGTGAGGCAATGTCCATCCTTTTCCTAAATCAGTCCTTTCTGGTTGGAAGCCACCCTTTGTCTCCACTACCAGAGAGTGTCAGCACGGAGCCCGGAACGCTGGTGAACCTTGAGCCCTGGCAAGGGCCAGAGCTGTGTACCGATTGTTTAGTCCGGACAACGGGGGCTCAAGCAATTTCCTGACCAAATGGTCTCAGGGTAAAGCTTTCCTGATAGCTCCTGGCCTCGCAGACCGTCTGTCTGCTGCCGGATTGCCTGCCTGAGTGAGGGAATAGTGAATCCAAAGCTGAATAAAAGGCGGGCAAGGCCTGGCCTCCACTGAGGTCCTTCCTCTGGCATTGGACCTCCGCCCGGCCCTCCAACTTCCAAATTACTATGTCTGTCATCTCCACGTGGCCCTTCTCCAGATCCTGACCCCTACGCCACGCAGGACGTGGCTCACACATTTCCTGACCATCTGCCTCTGAAAGGAACACAAAAAGGGGTGAAGGTGGTGTAATAACACCCAGGCTGTCTTTCTCACACGGGGAGAGAATGCTCACGGCGCTCTCCTGTTGCCGCTGAGTTTTAACACGTGTGTGGGGGGGTGGGGGTGGGGTTCTTCACCAGATGCTCTGCAGCTGGGCCTGGTGGAAGGCGAGATCGAGGACCTGCTCCGGGGGGTGAACCGCGTGCCCACTCCCCCCAAACCAGCCAGCGGCCCCCCCGCGCACACGGAGGGCGGCGGGCGCGCGGAGCAGAAGGAGATCAGCCCCGAGGACATCTGCCCCATCTGCCAGGAGGCGCTGCTGGAGAGGAAGCTGCCCGTCACCTTCTGCAGGTGAGGCTCCCCGACACTGCGGGGGGAGGTCTCATGTCTCCTGCATGTGAGTGTGTGTGTGTGTGTGTGTGTGTGTAAGTGTGTGTGTGAGTGCATGTGTCTGTGTGTGTGAGTGTGTGTGTGAGAGTGTGTGTGTGTGGTTGGTGTGTGTGTGTTGGTGTGTGTGTGTGTGTGAGTGTGTGTGTGTTTGTGTGTGTGAGTGTGTGTGTGTGAGTGTGTGTGTCTGTGTGTGTGAGTGTGTGTGTGAGTGTGTGTGTCTGTGTGTATGTGAGTGTGTGTGTCTGTGTGTATATGTGTGTGTTTGTGTCTGTGTGAGTGTGAGTGTGTGTGTGTGTGTGTGTGGTTGGTGTGTGTGTGTGTGTGTGTGTGGTTGGTGTGTGTGGTTGGTGTGTGAGTGTGTGTGTGTGTGGTTGGGGTGTGAGTGTGTGTGTGAGTGTGTGTGTGAGTGTGTGTGTGAGAGTGTGTGTGTGTGGTTGGTGTGTGTGTGTGGTTGGTGTGGTTGGTGTGTGAGTGTGTCTGTGTGTGTGTGTGTGTGTGAGACTGGCTGGCTGTGTGAGGACATGCGGGGCGTCAGACAGGGTCTATCCGACAGACTGTGTTCCGTTGGCTCCTCTCGTCTCCCAGTCTGCACGGTGTGAGGTCCCTTCTTCCTTTGCGTGTTTCTGGGCGACTGAGACGGGTAAACACTGAAACCTAATCTACTCTCTTCATTAAGCTTATTAAAGTAGAATATTCTTGACATTTTCCTTTACCACATGGATAAATGCTATGTTATAGAGTAGTTACAGGGAGTTATCAAAAGTAAAGATTATTTTACTTTAAATGATTAAAAAAAAAAATCTTTTTTTCAGCTCTGTTTGTAAACCTAAATCAGAATTTCACACAAAGGTTTATTAAGTGTCATCGTCAACTGTTCTTGAAGGCAGTCGGATTTGGAAAATGTGGACAACCGTTTGCTACTGAACTTTTTTTCATCCTTTGTTTTCCCTCCTGGTTATTTGCCAAGATGGTATCCTCGTGTAGTTCTCACCGCTTCCCAAGCCCGCTCCTCCAGGGGTTTCCGGGAACAGAAGGCGGCCACTGCTCTCTGCTGCTTTTTGATTAAAAAGTATTATTTTTAAAAAAGTAATAATTATTGTTATAATGTTCCTTTTTGTTAATACGATGCGCATTCTCTCTTTACATTGGAAAACTTTTTCATGCTGCAAAATTTTCCCACCATTTCATTGAATGGGGCAGTTAGCTTGGAATTCTGGTGCGGTGAGTGAGAGACGGCAAAGGAGCGAGACTGAGAAGACAGAGAGGGCGGTGACGTAAGCCAGCGAGTGACAGGGGACGGGCTGTTCCGTGGGTGAGGCCGCGGAGAGCACTGCCTGTGTGGCCTCACATGACCGGGTGCCGGACGGTGGCCCGGCGTTCCCCCCCGCAGGTTTGGCTGTGGCAACAGCGTGCACATCAAATGCATGAAGATCCTGGCCAACTACCAGGACGCCGCGGCGAGCACCGCCATGGTGAAGTGTCCCCTGTGCCGGGAGGACTTCGCGCCGCTGACCCTCATTCTGGAGGAATTCAGAAACGCCGGCCAACTGGTGACCCTGGCGGAGAGGGAGCGCCTGGACCGGCAGCTGGGGCTGCCCTGCAACGGCTGCCTGCGGTGCCCCATCGAGGGGCCGTGCTACAAGTGAGTGTCCCGGAGCACTGGGGATGAGCGTGCAGGGCCCGGCATCGCATCGGGCCTCCCTCCTCCATCCTCCTCCTCCTCCTCTTCCTCCTCTTCCTCCTTCCCACCTTCCTCCTCCTCCCCTGCCTTCCTCCTCCTCCTCCTCCTCCTCCTCCTCCTCTTCCTCCTTCCCACCTTCCTCCTCCTCCCCTGCCTTCCTCCTCCTCCTTCCCACCTTCCTTCTCCTCCTCCTCCTCTTCTTCCTCCTCCTCCTCTTCTTCCTCCTCCTCCCCCCAACCTTCCTTCTTCTCCTCCTCCTCCTCCATCCTCATCCTCCTCCTCCCCGCCTCCCTCCTCCATCCTCCCTTCCTACCTCCTCCCCGCCCAACCGAGTGTTCTCCAGACTGGGATTGGGGGAGCCGGGCCTCAGAGGTCTCTTCCCTCACCCTAATCCCGGCTCCGTGCCGTCTGGAGCGGGATGCTGAGTGGTCCCCGCCTCGGGGTCCTGGGCACGGCCTTGCTGTCTGTCCTGGACGCATTCCCAGGCTCAGAGCCCTGCTGGGGAGCCGGCTCCCCCTCCCTCCCGCCCTTCACCCTCCTTCGCCCCCTGGCCTGGCCGGCGTGAGCCCCAGGGCTCTCGGGGGGGACGAGGGGACACAGAGGAGGGGGGCAGCAGAGGGGAGGAAGGCAGGGAGGGGCTGCCCCCTGTCCCTGAAGGTGACGGAGAGGAGGGGTGCGGGAGGGGGCGGGGGAGTTTTGGAGAATCACAGGAGGAACAGGAAGGCGGGCAGCCGGGAGGGTGGCCGGACAGGAGAGGCTCTCGTCCGAAAGGAAACGCATCCTCCTGGCCCTTGACTGCAGCCCGCGGAGACCCACGCAGGCTTGTGTCTCACAGCACGGGAGCTAGCGAGCGGCCCTCATTACCATAGCGATAGGAAGGCACACAGGTGAGGCGTGTCAGACGGCCTCCTCGCACCTGCCCGGCTCCCAGGGCATTGTGACCGGAATTCTCCCCCCAGACCAGCTAACGGGTTTCCCTTGTCATGTGCGTGTCCAGGTGCGCCCAGTGCGAGGAGTACCACCTGTGCCAGGCCTGCTTCGACAGCCACTGCCACTGCGGCCACACCTTCGCCTTCCGGGAGGTGAGAGGTCCCCCGCCCGCCCCCGCCGGTCCCATTGGAAACGCCCGAGCACAGCCGAGAACAGGGCACGATGGCGCGCTGGGCGGAGCGGGATGAGCCTCAATGGACACCAGAGACCTCAGGCTCTGGGGGTCCCTCCCACGGGGTGTGCGAGGCGGTCCGCATGCACATTCGCGATCTGTGACGTCCACACGACAGCCACGTGGCCCCTCGCACATCCGCCTGGCCGTGCGTTTTTAAAGCCCTGGCATCGCAGACCGAGTTCCCACATTACGTTCCTGATACGCAGCCTGTGATCTCTAATTCACAAACAAAAGTGTGACTTGCCAAGGAACATGCATGTTTTCTCTATTGCAGAAGAGAAATCAGAGTTGGAAATCGCTAGAAAAGAGACCAGGTGGAACTGAGACACACAGAGATGTTAAAGACGTCCTGGAAGACCAGACGCCACAGCACCCAGGAACGCCAGGGTGAGTCCCTCCCTGGGACCGCGGGCAGGTCGGGGGACCGCGGGCAGGACGGGGGGCCGCGGGCAGGACGGGGGGCCGCGGGCAGGACGGGGGATTGTGTGCAGGACGTGGACCACGGGCAGGACGGGGGGCCGCGGGTAGGACGGGGGGCCGCGGGCAGGACGTGGACCGCGGGCAGGACGGGGGGCCACGGGCAGGACGGGGGGCCGCGGGCAGGACAGGGGATTGTGTGCAGGACGTGGACCACGGGCAGGACGGGGGGCCGCGGGCAGGACGTGGACCGCGGGCAGGACGTGGACCGCGGGCAGGACGGGGGACCGCAGGCAGGACGTGGGGTGCTTATAGGATGTCTGGGTTTGACACATTTCGCTCAGTCCTTTACCTGATAAACACACATCGAGTCCTCCTTGCAGGCCAGGGGACGTGTGTAGCCGGTGGGAGCGCGGCCTGGCGGACGGCTCAGACCCAGGCCCCGGGCAGCCAGGCCGGGCAGTGACACCTCCTCTCTCTGCGGGGTGTCTCCCGCTCGGCACCGGGCGATTCTAAAGCCGGCCGCGGGAACTGCCGATCCGAAGGGAGTTAACACACAGCAAATGCTCCAGTCACGTCGTCTGTAATTACTGTTAGTTCTAGCAGAAGTGGGACTAGGTCCTGGGGAAATGGTACAGTAATTAAATGATCGTCTTAATGAATGTAGAATTAAGACTGACACATCAGGTGTGCACCCCCACGTTCATAGCAGCACCGTTTGTAATAGCCAGGATGTGGAAACAGCCCGGTGCCCACCGCAGGGAGTAGGTGAGAAAGCTGGGAGCATCTGCACCAGGGAACACGGTGCAGCAGTGAAGAGGGATCTCGCGGCTGTGAGGCAGCAGGGAGGGCTGGAGAGCATCGCGCTGAGTGAGATAAGCCAGGCAGAGACAGACCGCTATCCCATGATCCCACTCACTTGTGGCATCTAATGAACCAAATAAACTGATGAAAAAAATAGACACAAAACATGGAGCAGATTGAGGAATCCCAGAGGGCAGGTGGGGAGGGGGGAGAGAGCAGCCAAAGACCGTGTGTGCGTGTATGCACAGCCCACGGACACAGACAGTGGGGAGGGGGAGGCTGGGGGGGTGGCTAGAGGAGTCCATGGGGAAAAGGGGGCACATGTAATGCTTTCAGCAATAAAGTTTAAGATAAACAAATCTGAAAGTGGTTTGAAGAAGAAGAAGAAAAGACCACCACCAGATGTGAGATCTGCTTTGACGTGATTGGCCCCACAGGAAGGAGGTCTCTCCCTCCCCCCACCCCTCCCCACCCCGCCCCCCGGGCAGGGAGAGTGAGAGGATGGGCTGTGATTGGAACACAGACGCCGTGCTCCAGTGGCCGGCCTCCTGACCCTGTGCCGTCCACACTCATCGATCAGAGACCAAAGCTGCTGTTTTCCACTGACCTACCGGCTACATGGCAAATACATACAAAAGATCGCTCTTAAAGGGTGGCATAAAATTGAATACTTTAAAAAAAATAATCTCAGTGAATTAATCAAACAAAACATCTATATGACGTTCATGCAGGGTCCCAATTCATGAACTTTGTGCGAGAGCAGGCCTTCCGGCCCCCGGCCCCCGGCGCCGGCTTCCCTCTGGCACCCGGGACCCGGGCTTCCCTCGCACCCCCACCTTCACCAGGCACCTGGTCTGGAAGGACGTCTGACCTATCAGCATATCACGCTCCTGTCATTACTGATATGCTAACCCAGGGGACATCCACCCAGGCCTGTGGGCCCTCCATGCGTGCGGGTGCGACATGAGCCTGCACAGAGGGTCTGGTGGTGTCACACTCCCCGCGGGGAGAGGACCGTACGGCGAAGGGCGTGGGGTCTGTGGGGAGCCAGTGAGCATCGAGGAGAAGGACAGTGTGGACAGAGGTGCCCCACGAGGAAGGAGCCTCAAGCAAGAAGACACAGAGCTGATGGGAACAGCAGGGACCTCTTCCCTGGGTCCCGGCGGCTGGTAAGGGCGGTCTCCATGGCCGCCGAGAGCGTCTGCAGAGGAGCAGGAGGCACGGCTGTTGCCACGGAGACGCTGCAAGTGCGCTCCCCAGGGCTGTCCCCGGCTTCTGCCCGGAGGGGCTTGGTTGTGGCTCTGGATGCAGAACAGGCGAGGCCCTCTCCCAGCCACGGCCTCGCCGGCTAGCAAGCCGAGGTCAGCGCGCCCGGGAAGGCGGGGCCTCGCCAGCATCCTGCGCCCTGCGGCTCAGCACGGCGGGGCCTCTAACGTGGCCCCAAGCCCCTCCTGCCCACACACGGACAGTCAGCTGGGCTGTATTTCTCTAACAAAACAAACAAAAAAGCCTAAGCGTTGGCTCAGACAATTTGTATGATTCTCATCAAAATTCTGCTCTGGTTTGCAGGTCAGTATTTTAAATTGAAATGACTAAATTTCATTCTTTTTTTTTAATGTGTTTTTATTGATTCCTTTTAGAGGGAGAGAGGCAGGGGGAGGGAGGGAGAGAGTTAGAAGCATCCATGATGACCAGCTGCCTCCCGCACACCACCCACCGGGAACCAAACCCTGACCTCCTGGTTCCTAGCTGGATGCCAAACGGGCTGGGCCTAACCCTTGTTCTCGGCGAAGCGGATGTGAAAGCCGGCTCCTCCTTGCTAAGGCCGGAGACGCCAGGCTTTGCTGAGCTGCGTGCCTCTGCGACTCCTCTCTCCCGTCCAGGGAAGCGGTGCTGGAGGGCGTTCCTGCCGCAGGGGTCGCCCCCCCCACCCCCCCGATTGGAGCCCTGGCCAGCCCTCACACCCCTGTCCTCCCCCAGCCAGGCGCTCACGCCGAAGCACGCGGTGCGGTCGCTGCCTCTGCTGATGGTCACCAAGATCAGCAAGCTGCTGGCCCCCGGCCTGCAGTGCCGCCTCTGCCTGCGGCCCTTCTGCCCCGGCCAGTACGCCCGGCTGCTCCCCTGCGCCCACAAGGTGGGTCCCGGCCCCTCTCGCTCCCCCTGCGGCCGCTCCCCCAAACGAAGGGACCTCGACACTTCTCTCCTCCTCCCCGGAGTCCGAGCGTGTCTGTGGAGGAGCAGAGACCGCGGAAACGGCAGCTGTGCCCCTCAGCGTGGGTTCCTCTTGGCTAGGGCTTTTCCTGTGCCGCTGTCCAGGAAAGACTGGCCCTTTAAGGCAGATTCTTGTATCCACTGCAGTTACCTGTCACAAGGAAAGGCTTACAGAATACTACATTCTATGTGTATACTTAGTTGATGGCAGAGAGGAAGGGAGAGGGAGAGAGAAACATCAGTGATGAGAGAGAATCATTGATCGGCTGCCTCCGGCACGCCCCACCCCTTGGGGGTTGAGCCCACAACCTGGGCTTGTGCCCCGACTGGGAATCAAACCGTGACCTCCCAGTTCCTGGTAGATGCTCAGCCACGGAGCCGTGCCCGGCCGGGCCAGGATACTGACATTTCACTGTGTTTTATGAGATGCCTCATGTGACAGAGTTAACTACCGTTTCAGATGAGCTACTAGAATCAGAGTCTAACGCTGCTTGATCTCCAAGTTCTTGGTAACCAGGTTTTTCCTGAAATAGACTTATCCGTTTTAGTTTAGTTTTCAGTTTGCATTCAGTGTTATCTCGCGTTAGTTTCCGGCGCAGCAGGAGGTTAGACAGTCACCGTCTTGAGCAGTGTCTCCCCAGTATTTCCGCAGCTGCCAATACAGAAATTCACTCAGACTTGGAGGACAGACCCACGTCTGCCAGAGAGGAGGGGGCGAGAAAGGGAAGGCAATAAGACGTACAAACTGGTGAATGAAATTGTTTCCATAAACAGACATGTATAGCCATAGAGTCACCCTCACTTAAGATCTCTGACAGTTTTTTGTTCCAAGAATGTGATGTATTTTGTATCTTACCGTGAAGAGAGCAATAGTCCACTCTGGTTGGTTATGACCTTTTTGTTATTTAATCATTTCCATTCATTAGAAACAGTAAAATTAGTGGCTTAGATAAACAGTCTTAAACAAAATTACAAAAATAATACCCATAGTACGCTTTCCATTTCAATGTTGAAAACGGCATAATAATAGAGGTATATTATACTTTTTGAAAATAAAATATACCTATAATAATGCTATAAGCTATGGCACATTTACCGTGGTTTTCTGTTTTGTTTTCAAGAAACGTATAACCCATAACCAATTACATTTTTAAGAGGACCTCTTCAATGTATTTTCATAAAACTTGATAAGTTATAATCGACTTTCATTTTTGCTAGTTTTAGTAGAGACTCCGCGATGAAACTGGAAAATGTGCACAGATTGTACGTATAAAAGTCCAATATGCTACGTGTCCGACCCAGAGGTCGACTGCCCGATCAGTCGCTATGATGCACACTGACCACCGGGGAGCAGATGCTCTGACCGGCAGGTTAGCTTGCTGCTGGGTCTGGCTGATCCAGACTGCGTGAGACAGGCCTGACACACCCCGGAGCCAACCTCCTGTGGTCCCTCCCCGACCTCTAAAACATTTCTCCTAATTAATTTTTTTTCAATGTGCATGAATCCATGCACTGGGCCTCCAGTATACCTAATAAGCAAGATCATTCTACCCCCAGTTAACGCATAGCCTTCTTTTTGAAGTTTCACAGGAAATGCATCGACAGCTGGCTGTCCCACAAGTCCAACGCATGCCCCGTGGACAGACAAGTCATATACAACCCTCTGCTCTGGAAAGACCCGGCCGTGAGTGGGCGCGGCCACCGCCCCGCTCCCGGCACAGAGGCCGCCCACCCGTCCAAGCAGGAGGAACGCGAGCTCTTCGTTCCCGGCACCGGGTTAGCGTTACCACAAAACAGAGCCGGGGGGCTGCCCGCCATCCACCGGCGCAGTTCCGAGACGCTGAAGACGCCCGCGCGCCGCACAGACGCCCACGGGGAAGAGACCTCCAGCGACCCGAGCTCGCTCGGCGCAGACGGTGCAGATTCCAGGACACTGATCTACGAGTGTAAAATCAGGCAGCACTTCCCCCGGTTCTTCCAGGACCTGCCCACGGGACCCTTTGGGAAAACGCCATCTCAAACCTTCCTTCCTTCCATCACCCGCAAGAACAACGCGCGCCCCCCTGGGACGGGACGCCCCCGGCACGGTGACGCTGGCCAGGGCCAGAAGCCGACCGCGGGCGCCAAGCGCATCCACCACCGTCTGAGGGAGGTCCTCGGCACCCGCGTCCGAGAGAACCGGAGACCGCAGACCGCCGGGAGATTCCGACCTCACTGCCAGCTGGGGCACAACTGAGCTTCGTTTGTCTACACCGTGTGCTGACTGTTTGGGGTAACTCAGGGGAAAATACCATCATCGATCAAGAAGGCCTACCTCTCACCCTTCAAATAAGACAGCGCTGAGCTGTCCTTAACACTGGAAGGAATTCCGTCATGAAAACACACTTTGGACTAACATCAGGATTTTTTACTATTTGGATACTGAACATGAAATGTTTTCTTTGTAGAACATAAAACAAGACTATACAGCTTTGACAAATGGGTATAAAATTTTCGGTTGTCACTTTGCTCACTTGTCCATGGAGAGCTAACTACACACAAGGGAAATTAGTTCCTTCTTTATAGGACTTAACGTGTTAGGTGTCTCAATGAGTTATGTTCAGGATGTTAGGAATTATGAGTATTTTTTAACTTTTATATCTGATTTTACGCTGATTAAAATAATTGTTGTTACTTGAAGGAAAGAGATTTTTCTTGTTTTTAATCGCTGTTTTCAAATATTCCACTGGACAGCATAGAACGTGATCCTTCCCACATATGTGTGGGGATGCTGGTAGAGAAAAACAACCCTGCTGTAACAGTTACTTTCCGTTAAAAGAAAGATATAACACAGACACTATTTCTATACTAGTCAAAGTTGTCATTGATAACTCTGCCATCACTGAGTTTTCTTACTCCAGCAGTAAACCATGCATGAACTATTCCGCCATGGCCTGCTGGGGGAACAGAGAATCCGTGTAACTTTCAGGAGGATGTTCGGACGGTCCCGGAGCAGGAGAGTCCACAGAGCCCCCCAGCGATCATGGATGTGCGTGACTGTCTCCTCCACACGAGTGAGGCTTTCTATGCCCTTTCCTCGCTGACACAGAAAGGGTGCACGCGTGTAGCCGTGGCTTTACGTCATGCGCCTGAGGTCATGTCCATCTCCTCTAGCAAGCAGGTCCCAGCTGGCACAGCCGCTCAGCCGGGATTTCCGCTTTGCTCAGTTTGCGATTGCAGCAGCCCGCTGTCGTCTGTCCTAGACCCTCTGGGTGTCACAGGGCCGTCACGGTGAGGCACCCGGAAATGTGACCGGGACCCCTAGAGTCTCCTGGGTGGCACTGATTTCCCCTACGACCTCCTGGAGGTAACTCCATTTCCGATTTATTTCTTGGCTGAGTTTGGGGAACCATTCCAGAAGCTTCCATGTGGGTATGATCACTTGGGGTGGGGCTTGTCCTGATCCCACAGGACCTCATTCTCAATCATGTTTCCAGGGAAATAATCGCTCGGTTGGTCTGAAGACATAATGGGCCCATCACAAGCCAGAACTTTCTCAAGACTCTGCTTGTCACCTGGCCCTCCCAGGCCCGAGTTCCAAGAGAGCAGCGGTCCTCCACCTTCCTCATGCCGCGGCCCTTTATACAGCGGCGCCTCATGCTGTGGTGACCCCCAACTATAACGTTATTTTCGCTGCTACTTCATCACTGTGACTTTGCTACTGTTATGAACCATAACGTAAATATCTGTGTGTTCCGATGGTCTTAGGCGATCCCTGTGAAAGGGGTCTCAGCCCACAGGTTGAGAACTGCTGCTGTAGAGCCTGTAAACCATGGCTTGCAAGCCACAGGCGGCTCTCTGAGAGAGAGAAAGTGTGGCTCTTCCTTCCACAGAATACCACGGCCTGGCGAGTCTATGTTGAAAAAGTGGCGTTAGAAGAAGTTTAAAAAAGAGATTTCAGTCGTCGTGCTGTGATATTTGGCTCTGTTGTTGACTAATGGGCTAGGTCCTCTCGCCCACCTGCAGCTAAAACCACCCCCTGGGACTCCCCACCTCTGTCCGCTGGCATCAGCTCTCACGCCTGACGTTACCCTGATCGCCCACCGTCCCACGACGGAGCGCAGGAACACGGGAACCTTCCAGAGGCCCTGTGATCCTAATCACTGGGAATATCCAGACGAAAACGATGGGTTCCCTGCCTTCCCCCTCTCCCCCAGTCTCCCAGCGACCCCAAGGGACAGCAATAACCACCAGATGGAAAAACTATGTGAATACAATGTCTGTGAAGGTACATGTTCATAAACATCTACCAATGGAAACAAATATCAGAAGCTGAATTAGAAACCCAGGTTTCAAACTAGTATTGTTACAGAATGCCGGATATTGGAGATGCACCGATTAAGCCGAACAAGTTTAAAAATGCTTCGTTTAAAACAAATCCATGGGGATATACAACACAAATACTATTGGGACATCTACTCCACGATGATGCTTCCTAGCTACCATTATGCCTGTGAGTAAATAGTGCTTCAGGCGGAGTTTTACCTGAGCCGTTCCGGGGTCATCAGCCCGCGACCCCAGGAGCGTGCTCACCACGGGCCGTCTGGAGGCGGACAGGGCAGGTAGCCGCGAGTTCCAATGCGGTCTGCAGGGCGTAGAGCCAGCAGCACGTGGACGGACGCGTCCAGTAAACCACGGGGGGAAGGGAGTGGCCCGCAGGACTGGGGGAAGTTGCTGACAGCCACAGCGAGCATGGGTTTGGGAACCAGGAAATACAGGGTCCGACCAGGAAAGGTTTTGTCAGCAAAGGAAAGAAAAAAAATCTACTTTTCAACACATGGGCATCCCCACAGAAACAGGAAGGTGCTTGTCCGCTAGGGCAGCGGTCGGCAAACTCATCGGTCCACAGAGCCAACTGTCAACAGGACGACGACTGACATTTCTTTGGAGAGCCACATTTTTAAACTTAAACTTCTTCCAACGCCACTTCTCCAACATAGACTCACCCAGGCCGTGGTATTTTGTGGAAGAGCCACACTCAAGGGGCCAAAGAGCCAAGTTTGCCAACCCCAGCGCAAGAGCAAGCGAAGCAGAGAACCGTGTGACTGCGATGGCTCCGCAGCCACCCAGGTGCGGGCTGTGAGCGCGGCCGTCACACATGTCCTTGATGAGAAGGTTTCTCACCGTTTGTAACTCAGTTTATTCGCTTTTGGGGATTTAAAATTGCAATTGCGATAGATTTCAGAACGATTTTTCTCCAGCGGCGCTCTGAAAACGTACTTGTGACGAAAAACACGCTTTCCGTGTTGGCCGTGGAGTGAGAACCCCACGTGAGCCGGTGCCTCCTGCAGAGCGTGCCTGGTTCTGCTCACAGCCCAAGGCGGTCTGCGGAGCCGGATACAGCAGCGCCCGGGGCCGCGTGACTGTCCGGCCGCAGGCAGGGGCCTGGAGCTGCCACCTGACCCCGTGGTGGGGGAGTCACTGCTGATAAACCCATGACACACCCACTCCAGCCAACTCCCCTCCCTGGCTCTTACCTGCCGTCCTCTCAGTGCTGCTGGGAGGGAGCGTGAGAGCAGCAGGTGCCGTCACCGATGGGGCCGGCCGGGCAGGGATCTCGGCCGTGAGGAATGGATGTCTCTGACCCCGCCCGCTCCCCGAGGGCTGGTCCTGCAGGCCTCGCCAAGGGCTGGTCATCCTGTTAAGACTCCAGACTCCCCCCAGCTGGCCGGCGTGGCCCAGGGGTTGAGTGTTGACCTAGGAACCAGGAGGTCCGGGTTCCATTCCCGGTCAGGGCACAGGCCCTTTCGGGCTCCATCCCCAGTAGGGGGCGTGCAGGAGGCAGCCCATCCATAGTTCTCTCTCATCATGGATGTTTCTCTCTCTCTCCCTCTCTCCCTTCTCCTCTGAAATCAATAAAATAGATTTTTAAAAAAACACAAAAACTCAGATTCCCGTCCATGGAGGCCAGGGACCCAGATGGAGCGCCCACCGCAGTGCCCGGGCTGGGAGGTGGTAATGACCTCGGTGTGGCCGAGGGGACTGAGAGCCCAGTTCCCGTCTGAACTGACCAGATAGCATGGTGTTCCTAGGGCCGCGTTCATGTTCGCTCCGCAGACAGTCCCAGAGACCCCGAAGCCCCCGGTGCAGGGCCTGGACGTGCGTGCCCCCGATGGAGCCAGCACACGGGCCTCGGAGGGGAGCCGCGCTCTGAGCGGGAACAGCCGTGGCTCACCGTCCTCGGCCGACAGCCCAGGGCACGCCCCAAAGGAGGGAAGGGGGGCGGATCCTCCTCTCACCTGGGTGTTTGGGAAGCGCGATTTACCTCACGTGCTGGCCCGTTACCTGAAGGAGTCTCCTAGTGGGAGAAAGCCGGTGTGTCCATCTCCGGCTCCCACAGCAAAGAGGTGAACTTGGGAGGACGTGACGAGCCACGAGAGACCAAGTTCGCTCTCTAAGCCAGGGGCGGTCAGTGCAGAATGCCCGTCCTACTGTAGGCGTACACGAAATTGAAAATTAATATCTGAGCTCTTTCTGGGTCAAATGAGAACTCGGAGGGGAATGTTGTGTCGTTTGCCCATAATAAGCAATGCACCGGGCACATTTTCGGATTTACTTTAATCTTGAGTGAACTGTGTGTAATATTTTACAGATCTCTGGGTTGTTCAGTCTCCAGCGGTAGGAACAATAGCAAAGGCCATAAATACACCGGGACGGGTCTCCTCTGGCGGAAGAACACAAAAGCTAAAAGCACTTGGAGTCGGACACTCACACAGCCGGACTCCGCGAAGACAGGAAGTGCCCAGCCCCCGTGACCTCGGACGGGCCACTGAGCGTCGAGGGGGAAGGTTGGGGGGTACTAGAACAGGCAGGGGTGTTGACCCAGAGCACTCAGACCGGGGAGCCATCGGCCAGAGCGGGGCAGAGCTCCGACCCCTCAGTGCCTGTGGCCCGCGCGGTGGGCTGCACGTTAATGACGAAAGGGGTGGTCCCCACACGGCTGCTCGCACGCCGCGAACACGGCTCTCTGCGGCCTCGGGGCCCTCACATGCACCCAAACATGCACGTGGCTGTGCTTTCGTCCACGACCCCGTCCGGGAGGGAACCGGGGAGGCTTTTGCCTCTAAGATAGAAGCAAAGTCTGAACAAAAGATCCTCACATGTGAACCGTCTGGGGCCAAAGTTCTCCGGGTTTACGGCGGCAAAAACCCGGGCCGGCTTTCCGTCCATCTGGCACCCTGGGGAAGGGGTGCACGTAGTAGGCTTCTCTCACTTCGGCTTTGGAAGTGGGTGCCTCAGCCTGGGTGCCCCAGCCGTAACTGCCTCAGCCATGGGTGCCCCAGCCGTAACTGCCTCAGCTATGGGTGCCCCAGCCGTAACTGCCTCAGCCTGGGTGCCCCAGCCGTAACTGCCTCAGCCATGGGTGCCTCAGCCTGGGTGCCCCAGCCGTAACTGCCTCAGCTATGGGTGCCCCAGCCGTAACTGCCTCAGCCTGGGTGCCCCAGCCGTAACTGCCTCAGCCTGGGTGCCCCAGCCGTAACTGCCTCAGCCCGGGTGCCCCAGCCTGGGTGCCTCAGCCGTAACTGCCTCGGCCATGGGTGCCCCAGCCGTAACTGCCTCAGCTATGGGTGCCTCAACCTGGGTGCCTCAGCCGTAACTGCCTCAGCTATGGGTGCCCCAGCCGTAACTGCCTCAGCCCGGGTGCCCCAGCCGTAACTGCCTCGGCCATGGGTGCCTCAGCCCGGGTGCCCCAGCCGTAACTGCCTCGGCCATGGGTGCCCCAGCCTGGGTGCCTCGGCCATGGGTGCCTCAGCCGTGGGTGGGGGCCTGGGGTCCCGTCTGGGGAAGGGCTCTCAGGCTCACCACGTCCCCCCTGCCTCACGTGAAAGCGGCTCCTTCTGCTTCTTTCAGCGTGGGAGCCTGCGTCTCCCGGTGGCTCTCCCGTTGGTCAGAGAGATGAGAGATGAAGCCATTTTCCCCCATTTTTCCCCCAAGAAAAAATGTTCTGCTTCAGCATCGGCCACCGTGGAGATTTAAGAGAAACGGGATTTGGTTTTAATTAAGAAGAGCTGTACTGCAGGGCGTGGGGATGGTAACTCAGAGTGGAAACATAGCTATGAGCAGCTCATGTGTTCACACGGAGGTCTCTGCTGGGGCGACAGGAGACGGACACGGACATGTTTCTTCCAAAGCTGGGGGTGGGATGGGGGTGTTGCTAAGGATACAAGCATTTTAAGAAAAAAACTTACTCTTCCCATGAAACGGAAACTGTTTTTCTCAAACATCTCTTATGAATATTAACAGAAGAAAATCTACACCCATACCTAATATCCCAAAGGCATTTTTGAATCTCAGGAAAATGGCGTTTCTTTTTCATTTAGCTCATCAACATTTAAGAAAAAAAACCTGCAGCTGAAACCAGCTCAGTGGACAGAGCGTTGGCCTGCAGACTGAAGGGTCTCAGGTTCGATTCCAGTCAAGGGCATGTATCTTGGTTGTGGGCACATCCCCAATAGGGGGTGTGCAGGAAGCGGCTGATGGATGTTTCTCTCTCATCAATGTTTCTAACTCTCTCTCTCCCCCTTCCTCTCTGTAAAAAAGCAATAAAATGTATTTTTTAAAAACTGCAATTTATTTCCTTTAGTTCCACACACTCTGTTAAATTTTTTTAATGTTCATAAAAAACATCATTGATTTTTTAAAGTCAAGTTTAATAGCATTTTAGTGTCAGAGTTTTTGTCAATAAAAGGCATGCCTTAGAACTGATTTTAGCTTCCATGTATCGGAGTTGAAACTAAAGGTACGCTCGGTGGGGTTTCTCTCTCTCTGGATCGGTGGGAAGTTTTCCTGGACCGCTAAGCTCATTTCCCTTTTGGGGGAAGGAAAAGGGGACTTTAAAATAAAAATGTGACGTCGGAGCATCCACTTCTCAGGTTTCTAAGTAACCGATCCTCACCTCACCGCTGGACTTTCCCTCCAGCAACCAAGGGGCTTCTTGGCCCGCGTAGGTGCGTGTGGGGCTGGCTGGGGGTTGACACAGTATACTGCTGTCTGCAGCCACAACACGAACAGGCTGCGTGGCCTCTGACCTCTAGAAAGACATCCATCCAGCCACTGGCCCGTGGAGTGCAGGGCGGGCGGCGGGCACAGAGCGGAGATTTCACACGAGGACGCGGGGCATAGCTTCCCTCCCCGGCTGCACCCGGCACCCTCAGGGCGGGGCACCCTCAGCGCAGAGCACCCTCGGGGGGGGGCACCCTCAGGGCGGGGCACCCTCAGCGCAGAGCACCCTCAGGGCAGGGCACCCTCAGAGCGGGGCACCCTCAGCACGGGGCACCCTCAGCCTGGGGCACCCTCAGGGCGGGGCACCCTCAGCGCGGGGCACCCTCAGCCTGGGGCACCCTCAGGGAGGGGCACCCTCAGCACGGGGCACCCTCAGCCTGGGGCACCCTCAGGGCGGGGCACCCTCAGCGCGGGGCACCCTCAGGGCAGGGCACCCTCAGGGCGGGGCACCCTCAGCGCGGGGCACCCCTCCCCAAGGCAGCAGCCTGGGGTGCCGTTTCACAGCGCCCTCCTGAGGGAGCCGGCGGGGTGGCTGCCCACCTTCCCAGACGAGGTGCCCCGCGCCGTGGACGCGTGGACGCGTGGCTGCTCCACGGCAGCCGGACAGAGAAGAGGGGCCGCAGGTCCCGGCGCCCGCCCGCCCCCGCGGTTTCCGCTTCGCGCCCCTCCGCCCAGGGCCGCTGGGCCAGGCGGTCTCGCCTCGGTTCCCGTTGGACCGGCCGGCGGCTCAGCGGTGAGCGCTGACCTAGGATGGGGGTCAGGGCTCCATTCCCGGCCGGGCTGGGGCTCCGTCCCCAGGGTGGGGCGTGCAGGCGGCGGGCGGTCCATGCTTCCCTCTCATCACGGATGCTCCTCTCCCTCTCCCTTCCTCTCTGAGATCAATAAAAACATATTCTAAAAAATAAATAAAAGTAAAGTTCCTGCTGCAACTTATACCGGAAACCAGGATGAGCCCAAACCGGTGTGGCTCCGTGGATAGGGCGTCGGCCTGCGGACTGAAGGGTCCCGGGTTCGATTCCGGTCGAGGGCATGCGCCTTGGCTGCGGGCGCGTCCCCAGAAAAGGCGGGAGAATGAGCCCCGGGCCGGGCTAGTTGATGGGGAGCAGCGGGCGCTCCTCGCGCTTCCTCCAGATGCTGGCCTTGGCGTCCCGCTTGGCGAGCGGCGGGCGGCCGCGCTTCCGCGTGGGCGAGGCGCCGGCCCCGGGGTCCGCCCTGCCCGCGGGGGCCGCCGGGGGGTCCCCCCTGCCCGCGGGGGCCTCCGGGGGGTCCCCCCTGCCCGCGGGGGCCGCCGGGGGGTCCCCCCTGCCCGCGGGGGGCTCCGGCGCGGGGTCCTCGGGCGAGCACACGGCCGTGCCGCTCTCGCTGGAGCTCAGGTCGGGGTCCGCGGGGCCGGGGCCGGGGCCGCGGGCGGCCGCGCCGCGCGGGAAGGCGCGCTCCCGCTCCCGCTCCCGCTCCCGCTCCGGGCGGCGGGCCGGCGGCTCCCGCAGGTCCACGCCCGAGTCCAGGCTGGCGTCGTGGTCGTGGCCGCGGCCGCGCCGGCCGCGCCGCAGGTCGATGAAGGAGTGGCGCACGGGCGCCACGGGCGTGCCGTCCAGGGACACGAACCAGGCGCGCGGGTGCGGGCAGGGCCGGGCGCGGGCCAGCTCCCGCAGCGTCTGCTCCGACACGCCCTGCAGCTCGGCGGCCGCCAGGGGCGCCACCACCACGGCGCGGCTCAGCGTGCCCGGCACCGACACGGACTCCAGCAGGCTGCGCGGGTAGCGCGCCCAGGCGGCGCCGGGCGGCGGGCTCGGCGGGCCCCCGCGGGGCGCGCCCTCCTCCGGGCCGGCGGGCGGGCGCCCGGGCGCCGTGGGCAGCGTCTGGGCGAAGGGCCCGCGGCCGCCGGGCTCGCCCTTGCGGGGCAGCGTGGCCGCCTTGGCCGCCGGGCGCGGCTCCGGGGCCAGCAGGTCGGCGCTGCGCAGCAGGGCCAGCGGGGGGCGGTACAGGTGCAGCAGCGGCTCGGGGAGCCCGTACCCCTCCCCGAACCCCTCCGCGTACGCCTCCGGGGGGCCCGCCAGGAGCCTCAGCGCCTCCTCCGGGGCGTCCCCGCGCGGGGGCTCCGGGGCCGGCGGGGGCGCTCCGGGGTACGCCTTGGGGCGGGCGGGCAGGAAGGAGCCGTCCTCCCCGTAGAGTCTGAAATGGTCCTGGGTCCTCACCACGGCCAGGCGCCCCTCCGGGCCGGGCCGCTGCGGGCTGCGCGCCGGGCTCCTGGCGCCGCGGGGCGCGGCCCGGTCCTCGGCTCTCAGGGCGGCCTGGACGGAGCCGATGTGGTGGATGTGCGTGGTCGACGTGGTCTGGTCCCTGCGGAGGGCCTCCAGCTTGGTGATGGTCCTGTCTCTCTTCTGGGGGGGCCCACACCTGTCCCTGGGGAGAGAGGGGGGACACAGTGTTCACCAGCACGCAGCACGGACACCTAAAAGCAGACTAGAGGATCGCAAGAAATCAAGTCAAAATTTGGAATACAAAAAAGCAAAAAACACTCAACCGGAAAAGCAAAAAGAAAAAAGAATCCAAAAATGTTAAGATAGTGTAAGAAGCCTCTGGGACAACTTTAAGTGTACCAACATCAGAATTATGGGGGTGCCACAAGAGAGAGAGCAAGATACTGAAAACCTGTTTGAAGAAATAGTGACAAAAAACTTCCCCCACCTGGTGAAAGAAATGGACTTACAAGTACAGGAAGTGCAGAGAACCCCAAACAAGAGGAATCCAAAGAGGACAAGACACATCATAATTAAAAAGCCAAGGGCAAAAGACAAATATTAAAAGCAGAAAGAGAAAAGCAGTTAATTACCTACAAGGGAGAACCCATATGATTGTCAGCTGATTTCTCAACAGAAACTATGCAGGCCAAACTATGCAGGGAATGGCAACAAATAGTCAAAGTGATGAATAGCAAGAACCTACAACCAAGATTACTCTACCCAGCAAAGCTATCATTTAGAATTGAAGGTCAGATAAAGAGCTTCCCAGATAAGAAGCTAAAGGAGTTCATCACCGCCAAACCAGAATTATATGAACTGCTGAAGGGGGTTCTTTAAGAAGAGGGAAGAGGAAGAAAAAGATAAACATTATGAACAACAAATACGTATCTACCAACAAGTGAATCTAAAAACCAAGGGAATAAAAACTCAGATGAACAGAATAAACTGGTGAATTTAATAGAATCAGGGGCACAGAGAGGGAGTGTTCTGACAATTCTCAGGGGAATGAGGGGTTCGGGAAGAGATTGAACAAAAACTGTACACCTATGGCTGAGGACAGTGGGGGGATGTAAAAGAAGAGGGGGGAACTGGTGGAGGGGAGATATGGGGGGAAAAGGAGAAACAATTGTAATAATCTGAACAATAAAGGTTTGTTAAATTTTAAAAAAAGAGGAGCCAACCGACTGCCAAGCCCACGCTTTGTAACACACAGCACACGCACAGCGCACACAGCCGCCCCGTGATGGCGGGCGTGGGGTGTGCGCACACGCCCGCACACGCGTGTACCTGCAGTAGCACAGCAGCACCGCGAAGAAGCCGACGACGATGACGACGGTGCCCCCCAGGATGGCCGTCAGGAACGCCGTGTGGTAGGCAGCCATGTCTCCGGGCTCTCCGCCGGCGCCCGGGCCTGGGTTCCGCGTAAACAGCAAACAGGAAATGCACCCTTTATCATCCTTATTCTGTAACCCTCCCCGGAGGCTGTTTTCTCACTGGTTTTCGGAGAGAATTCTCCTTAAGGTTCATTATAAACACAGACCCCTATGGCCACGTGCCCCTCGGCAGCTCCGGCTCGGTGGCCAGCCTGTCACAGGCCACCTCGGCTGGACAGGAGCTCTCACTGCCTCCCAGGTGTGCGGAGAGAAGGGGTCGCCACACCCAAGCCCCCCGTGTAGAAGCCAGAGAACGGACTCAGGCCCCCGCCCAGTCAGTGCCTGCAAAGGCAGTGCCGCTCGGGCTGCCCGGTGTCTGCGGGCACAGCGCCCCAGGCGGCGGCAGCAGACGGGATCCAGGTCAGCCTCAGGGGGACCTCCCTTCTCCTCCAGCACCTGACTGACCCGCAGGCTTTCCCCACATGAAGCACAGACCGAATCCATCTCAGAAAAGCACTCAGCTCTTACAACTCCTAACGGTCAGCGTGTAAGCTGGTTGTTCCGGTGTCTGTTTAGGGGAAGGGGCACTTCTCTCTAAGCCACAGAGTAAACTGATGAACGGAGCAGATCCAGACGTGGAAGCCCAGAACAGGTTTGGGATCTCGGGGGGAAGGTGGGGGGTGGGGGTGGGGGGCTCCTCTTTACAGCAGGTAGATCAACTAGAAGAGAGGCGATCCACCAAAGCCCTGTGTGCACACATGCATGGCCCACGTAGAAAACAGACAACAGGGGGGTGGAGGATGGGTCAGGGGACAGGGGCGGGCTGGAAGGGGTCAACGGTAGAGAAAAAGGGGCATATGCAGTACTTTTCACAATAAAGAATTATTTAAAATATAAATAAATAGCCCTGGCTGGTTTGGCTCAGTGGATAGAGCGTTGGCCTGTGACTGAAGGGTCCTGGGTTCGATTTGGGTCAAGAGCACATGTCCAGGTTGTGGGCTCGATCCCCAGTGGGAGGCATGCAGGAGGCAGCTGATCAATGATTCTCTCTCATCACTGAGGTTTCTATCCCTCTCTCCCTCTCCTTTCCTCGCTGAAATCAATAAAAATTATAAATATATTAAAAAGTAATGAAATAAAGTAATAATAAAATAAAATAAAAATACCAAATATATATACTTCTCTATAAAGCCCAGTGCTCTGTAGGCTGTTTTTATCAGACATGAAATGATGTTGAGTTACATTAAATATTAACTGCTCTTTCTCATCAATATTTCATCCTAGTTACAGACAGGAGCGGGTGAGGCCTGACAGCTGGCAGAGGGCGTGGTATTTCGCCTCCTGAGGAACAAAAGCCACCCCCTGTGGTTTCTGAATAATCACGCGTCAGCACTGAGGTCAGAGCGGAGAACAGCCCTCTGGCCAGCAGGGCGAAGGGCTACCGTTCTCCTGGGCAAAGACCACGTTTCAGCTTCACTTACAAAAAGTCCTGTCCGGTTTTATCAACCAATGTCACCCCAATAAATTCAATTTTTAAAATAAGTCCTGTTGCTGGTGCAGTTTAAAATGCAAAGACTACCGAAACCGGTTTGGCTCAGTGGATAGAGCGTCAGTCTGCGGACTGAAGGGTCCCAGGTTTGATTCCGGTCAAGGGCATGTACCTTGGTTGCAGGCACATCCCCAGTGGAGGGGGTGCAAGAGGCAGCTGGTCAATGTTTCTAACTCTCTACCCCTCTCTCTTCCTCTCTGTAAAAAATCAATAAAATATATTTTTAAAAAATAAAAATAATAAAATGCAAAGACTGTCAATAAAACAATGGAAGTTAAAACCTTTTTTTTCATTTCGGAAAAATTGAGTCTTCAAATGAGCAGACAGCGGGATGAGGGCGACGACAGGGCACCATGGAGAAAGGCGTGTGGGCGTCACCGTGTCCCGGGGGGCGTGTGTCCTGGTCAGCGTGGGCGCTGGGACGGTCCTGCCCGGCCTGGAACAGCCGCCCCCCAGAAGGGAGCAGACACTGGGCCAGGATTAGCTCTGGCACCCAAGTGGGTGGAGGGATGACCTACACATTCAACTTTCACGCTCCCCAAACCGCCGCAGAGCGGCACTGACGGTTTTGCTTTGCTTTGCTTTTGGAGATGCAAACCCACGTTACAGGAGGAGGAAGGAGACAAGAGCAGATGCCGGGAAGTTGCCTTGGCAACACTGGCTGCAGGGAATCCGGGAGGCAACTCCATTTATGGCGGCCCCACCCACATGCACACCCCCACCCCAGCCCTGCCCTTCCCCTGTCCCCATCCCAGGCCCCAGCCCCAGCCCCAGCCCCACCCCCAGGCCCCACCTCCATCCTCACCCCCAGGGCAGCAGGCCTGTGCAGCCAGTCCACCTGCAGCAGGCTAGAAGGCCTTTCTTTATTTAAGAAGAGTTAGGCTGGCCGGCTGGCTCCTACATTGAGCATCTGCCCCCTGGCGGTCAGTGCACGTCGTAGCTACTGGTCAAAGTGTCTGCCCCCTGGTGGTCATCAGGTATCATAGCTACTGGTCAGATGGTTAAACGTTCAGAAGGTCGCTTAGGCTTTGATACATATAGATGTTCTATGTCTACTGATGGTGTTCCCTGAGAAAGGTTAGCTCCTGCCATAGCTACTGTAAAGACCTGGCTCACTTAAAAAAAGAAAGGGGGGTGGAGAGAGAGACGAGAGAGGAAAGACTTGACCTGAACAAACCTCATATTCACCAGCTACCGTAGCTAAGAGACCTGGGAGTTCCGGGAGCCTAACTCTTCGTATGAGCGCGCAGTGCACGAGGGGAGACCGGGCCGGGCCGAGGGTACGCTGCGCCCCGGGGAGCCCGGGCTGGGGCGAGGTCGGCCGTGTCAGGGCCGGGTGCTGCGGGGGCCGTGCCTTTGGCTACGGTTTGTCTCACGTCCACGAACCTCTGGTTCCCGGGAGCGGCGCCGCGATCCAGTAGCCCAGGTGCGGCGCGTCGTACGTCCACACTAAGTGGCTGTCGGCCTCCCTGACCGTCCCCCGGCCGTGGCTGACCCAGGTGCCTGGAGTGGAGGAGAGGAAGGCAGGGAAACGCCGCCGTCAGTCTCCGCCGCACTCCGCAGAGCGACGGGCGTTTGCTGGTGGCCGTGCACAGAGCGCAAGCAGGGCTCTCGCAAAAATTATGAAAACCGGAGCCATAGGCTACCGTGGGGTAATACATACATCGTACGTTGCATGGGACTATAGCACTGATGGTGATAAGATGTTCAATAAATAATGTGAAAGATTCGCTACAACTACACAAAGTAAAACCATTGCAAATACATACGGAATGTTTCAGGAAATCATAACTCTTCCAAATAACGTTTAAATGGTGTCTACTGAGCCCGACCAGCGTGGCTCAGTGGTTGAGTGTTGACCTATGAACTAGGAGGTCATGGTTTAATTCCAGGTTAGGGCACAGGTCTGGGTTGTGGGCTCGATCCCCAGTATGGGGTGTGCAGATCAGTGATTCTCTCTCATCATCGATGTTTTTTCTCTCCCTCCCTCTGCCTTCCTCTCTGAAATCAATAAAAATATATTTAAACTAGAGGCCCGATGCACGAAGATTCCTGCAAGAACGGGCCTTCCTTCTTCCTTCCCCTGGCTGCTGGCACCACCTTCGCTCCTACCCAGAGGCCCTGAGCTGCTCGGGTGCTGCAGAATGCCTACATCATCACCATGGCGATGATGCAAGTGTCCTGCCCCACCCCCAGCCGCGAGGTGCCTGCACATGCAAATTAATCCACCATCTTTGTTGGGTTAATTTGCATACTCACTCCTGATTGGCTGGTGGGCATTGTGAAGGTATGGTCAATTTGCATCTTTCTCTTTTATTAGAGTAGATTGTGCCTATTGAGATTATCTTAAGGATGTGAATCATGAAATCCAACTTGATAGGTTGGTTATCTGTCGCCTGTTCTGGGAATCCCATTAAGCAGGGACAGCGTGTGCAGTGTTTGCATACATGATACATCAACCCCAAAATTCTTTTCACTGGAAGGTGCAGTAGAGACAAAGGCCTTTGCCAGAAGGAATCATCTGAAATCAGGGCTCAAAACAAGATCTTCTTCCACGTGATTGCAAACAACCTCTCGTTCACCGTGCAGGAAACTGAGGCCCAAGGAAGGGGCGTGCTCAGACACACCCCGGTGAGCAGGCTGCTTTCCATTTGCGGCCTTTTGAGTTACTCTTTTCTCCACAGAAACAGACTTCCCTCGTCAGCGACACTCAGCGAAGCTGAAGCGAGCGTGCAGAGACCTGCTCCCGAGGTCAGACCTCACCGGGAGGCGGCCGGAGCCGGAGCGCCTCGCGCGCGTCACGCACCTGTGTCCATGTCGAAGGTCCAGGCGGGCACGTGGTCCCCCGCCCGCACGTCCTGGGTGCGGAGGAGGGGGAGCGAGAGCTGCACGGAGCCGGCCACCTGGAGCTCCCGGCCCCCCGAGTACATCTTCACACACACCGCGGCCAGGGGCGTCAGCTCGATGCTCTCGAAACCTGGGAAGACGCCGCTTGTTAAAATCTTACCCAAAGCACGGGTCATAGTCCCACACGAGCACCGCTCACAGGGCCCCGATACCCGCTCCGCTCCCTCAGCCACAGCTCTCCGTTCCGGACACGCCTCACCCATTCGATGAGGATGGACAGAAGGCCAAACATAAAAGGACGAGTGCAAATTCCTCTAAGTCCCATCTCCATTTTTAAATGTGTTACTATTTATTTACTTTTAATCTATTTTATTGATTTTAGAGAGGAAGGGAGAGGGAGAGATCGAAACACCCATGATGAGAGAGAATCATGGATCAGCTGCCTCCTGCACGCCCCCTGCTGGGATTGAGCCCGCAACCCAGGCCTGTGCCCTTGGCTGGAATCGAACCTGGAACCCTTCAGTCCACAGGCCGACGCTCTATCCATGCAGCCACACCAGCCAGGGCTAAATGTAGTTTTTAATTGACACGGTCACACAACAATCATTACTGTCTTCCACCCCTGCTTGACCCCTTTTAGTAAGGTGACCAGACGTCCCGCTTTTTAACAATTTGTCCCGCATCCCGTGGCATCTTAAAAAAGTCCCGATTTTTTCTTTCCAAAAATGGGGACGTCTGGTCACCTTACTTTCAGGAAACGCCTGGAACTGGGTATGCAGAGGCTTTGTTTACTTTCTCCCCGGCCTGCGACGGGGCGGAGTGCTGTAGCCTCTTCACCACAGGCGGGCCCGTGTTTCCAAGGTGCCCCCCCGCCCCCCCCAAGGCTTCGGCGAGCGTCCCGCCACATCGCCCCGGCAGCGCTGGCCAGAGCCCGGGCACCCCCTCTCCAGACGCCTCCCGGGTGGAGGAGGCAGCACCTGCTTTGCTCAGCGCGACTCCGGCCGCGTACAGGGCGCCATCCGTCCTCAGGAACTGCTGCAGGACGGTCAGGTAGCCCGTCACGTTGCTGAAGTGGTGGCTGTCCGGGAGGGTGATGGAGGCTTTGGGAAACTGGACGCGGGGCTGGGACTTGGAGTCTGAAAGAAAGAACAGCCGGTCCACGTAGGTTCCCGCCTGGGTCAGGAGCCGCGGGGCCCACCACGGCCAGGAGCCGCCACGCCCAGGAGCCGCGGGGCCCACCACAGAAGATGGGCCGTGGTCACCAGAAAACCACCTCCCCCTGTACTGCCCGCCGGGAAAGGGCGCTACGCTTACCGGCCAGCTTTCCGGTGATCAGAACGGTGTCTTCAAACAGCCAGATGTTCGCCGGGCTTTGCGGGAACAGCGAGAGGGTCAGTGACGAGTAGACTGTGAAATACAGCACACGGGAGAGGCGTTATCCAGGCTGGGGGCGGGGAGGGGGTGGAGAGGGGGGGCGGGGAGGGGGCAGGGAGGGGCAGACACGCAGGGCGCTGCGCCAGCGAGGCCCTAAAGAGGGGTAAACAGCAAACTGGGAGCCAAGCTGGTGGGGCTGAGCGTTCTCCTAGGAGCCAGGAGGTCAGGGTTCGAGTCCCCTCGGGGTTAGGTCCCCAATGTGGGGCTGCAGGAGGCAACCAGGCCACGACTCTCTCTCATTACTGATGTTTCCCTCTCCCGCTCCCTCCCTCTCGGAGATCAATGACATATATCTGAAAGGAGAGGAAACGGTTAGAAACTCCTTTCTAACCCACGTTAACGGATCACACCGACGTCCTTGCGCGTCCCGGAGCCCGGCCCCAGAGAGGGCGGCTGGGATGGGGAGCCCCCCCCGCCCCCGCCGCCTCCCCCGCCCCGCGCTCACTGGGCATGCGGCCGGGCCGCCAGGCCAGCGGGGCCAGCACATAGCCCAGCTTGTGGGCCAGGACGGTGAGGCCCAGGCCGGGCGCGAAGGGCACGCGCAGCAGGGCAGCGCCCCGGCCGCCGGTCACCGCGGCGAGGGTCCTCGTGTGGTTGACGAACACCTCGATGGCCGCCCGGCGCAGCGGCTGGCGGCTGACCACGTCGTTCACCTGCACCTTCAGCGAGAACGCCGGCCCTGCAGGGGGGAGGGGGGGCGGCCTCAGCCCCGAGCGCGTCCCTGGAGCCAGCACCACCCCATCCCACCCCCACGGAACCCCCATCCCCTCACACCCCACCTTCCGGGCCTGTGGGGGGGTGGGGCGGGGAGGGGGAAGCAGCCTCAGCCCCGAGAGCCTGTCCCCGCGTCAGCACCCCACACCCCCCACTCCCCGTTGGGAACTCGGGGACAGGACGTGAGGGTGGAGCCACAGGGGGAGGAGGACAACCTCCCGGGGGTTCCATTCTTCCTAACTCCACACATTGGGGTCACGTGGAGCCCTCTGTAAGGTCATGGGGAGCCCGGGATCACTGAGCCCTCTCTGTAAGGTCACGGGGAGCCCGGAGTCACTGAGCCCTCTGTAAGGTCACAGGGAGCCCTCTGTAAGGTCACGGGGAGCCCGCGGTCACACGAAGCCCTCTCAGTAAGGTCACAGGGAGCCCGGGGTAAGGGGTCACGGAGCCCTCTGTAAGGTCACGGGGAACAGACGGGTCCTCCCAGCCATACGTCCCCCCGGGAGGAGCCTCAGAGTCCAGTTTCATGGCGTTTACCAGTCACCCTCCTCCCAGCGGCCCAGCTGGCCCTCCGGACCCTCACCTCCTGCCTCCTCCCGGGTGCTGTGGCCGCGGCACACGCAGCAGCAAAAACAGCATTAAAATCAGAACAAAACCCAACTCTCAGCGGGAAGCCCGGTCCAAACACCTCCAGGGGCACAAACAAGTCCTCTCCCCAAAGAGGAAGCATGACACAGAAAGACCTGCCTTTATTCCATCCTTCACCCCCTTTATTCCATCCTCCATCCCCTCCATTCCATCCTCCCTCCCCTCCATTCCATCCTCCATCCCCTCCATTCCATCCTCCCTCCCCTCCATTCCATCCTCCATCCCCTCCATTCCATCCTTCACCCCCTCTCCATCAAAACCCCTTCACGTGTTGTTTCAGCTGTAAGTGCCGTTCGCATCAGAAAATGGTAAAGTGGTTGGAGGCGACGGGCCAGGCCAACTGGAAAATTCAAAGGCTCGACGTTCCCAGAACACGATTCCCCAGGCCCGATCGATACGCTAATCAATACGTTAATCCATCAGCGGTCTCCATTAGGGCTGGAGCGACCACAACACTCGAGAGAAACCATTCACTCCTCCTCAGACGTCTGCTCCAGAAAACAAACAGGATTCCATCTGCTGTGCGGCACCATTCATTCCTGAAGAGTGTCTGTCCAAGACTCGCCACTTAGCGGACAACCACGGGGGAACCCACGGACAGTGGACGGAGTCCGATTCACGGGAGTTCACGGGAGGACGTGGGGGGGAAGCCCTCGGGAGGGGGCCTCTGGGTCAGAGGAGGCACTGCGGGGGGCGGGGGGCACGGAGGGGCAGCGAGGTCACGGGCCAGTTCTGCGTTCCAATCAGTGCTGGTCACAGGGGGACACCATCTGCCAGACAGTGCATGAGGGGGGCACCCGTGGGTGTGTTTTACCTCGAAGGGAGAAAGAAAGAACCCGCATGGTAGGAAAGGGTGGAGGGGTGGGTACAGATTTCCCAGCTGAAGGTAACCTTGGTCAAAGCTGTGACACGCACGGGTTTTTATTTATTTGTCTTCATTGTAGAAAGATGTCCCCTTCATCCCTGCCCTTTACCCACCATCGCTGTGTCCATGGGTTATGATATACGTATACAAGTCCTTTGGTTAATCTCCTTCTAAATACTGCTTTATTTGCTTCCTATGGTGTTCACATTTCCCAAAGTAAAAGTTTAAAAATATGTATCGGTGAGATGTACCATCAAAACATGTTTATAATACCGTAAAAACACACTTTCCCTCCGAGAGAGCATTCACTCCTGCGGGAGATCACTGGATCCCCCTTGTCGGAGGATCTGGGACAGAACCCCCGCCCCCCGCGGTCTCCCGCCCCCCGGGCCTCCCGCCCCCCGGGCCTCTTGCCCCCCGGGCCTCCCGCCCCCGGGCCTCCCGCCCCCGGGCCTCCTGCCCCCCAGGCCTCCCGTCCCCGGGCCTCCCGCCCCCCCCGGGCCTCCCGCCCCCCCCGGGCCTCCCGCCCCCCCCCGGGCCTCCCGCCCCCCCCCGGGCCTCCCGCCCCCCGGGCCTCCCGCCCCGGGCCTCCCGCCCCCGGCCTCCCGCCCCCGGGCCCCCCGCCCCCCCGGGGCCCCCCGCCCCCCCTGGCCTCCCGCCCCCCCGGGCCTCCCGCCCCCCCGGGCCTCCCGCCCCCGGGCCCCCCGCCCCCCCGGCCGTCAGAGTTAGCGTGACTCTGGTCTCAGCCACCAGCTCCAGGACCTCGCACATACGTGCTCCTCCCGGCTGCACATCCGTGTTAACAGCTGAGCCTGGTGCACCCGGGACCCCGGAGCGGCCCCCTCCCCCGGAGAAAACCCTGCCGAGGCCTCCGCCTTCCCTCCCCGGCTCCTCGGAGGGCGCTGGCGAGGCAGTGAGAGCACGGACACTCGTGGCTTCTCTCAATCTCACACCCAACTGTCCCTCTTACTTCCTGTTTTATTTTAATCCTCACCCAAGTGCATGGGTTTGAGAGAGAGGGGCAGGGAGGGGAGGGAGGGGAGGAGAGAGAAACGTCGATGTGAGAGAGGAACACCCATTCGCTGCCTCCCACGCGCCCCGAGGGGAACCGAACCAGCGGCCTCTGGGCGCACAAGACGCCGCCCAGTGAGGGGCCACACTGAACCCTTTAACCCCGTCCTTCGTTCTCACGTCCAGACAGACGTCGTCTCCAAATCGGAAAACCCCGAGAGAGCACTAGCCAGGGCCTGGGGCTCGTTTCTCCGCTGTCGGCGCAGGGCCTCCCCGCGCCCCCCCGCCCCGGGTGTGCCATCGCTTCTGCACACACCGCGCGCGTCCGGAGCATCGGCACCCACCCGGAGGCAGAGCCATTCCGAGGCCAATGCCTCCCGACCGTAAGAGGATTATCGGTGCTCACGGGGCCAGAATTTTCCAGGGACGGGACTCTGGTGCTGGTACCATCAGTCGGCTCTGGTCAGCGTGAGACAAACACTGAAACCAGCAAAAATCCCAAGCTTATACATGTATTTATAACCTCTACCTGCAAACACTTCCACCTGACACTTCCTTATCTTGCTATATACCCCCTGCTAAATTCCAAGGAGAATCTCACAAGGGGTTACATCAGCGAAAGGGACCCTGGTGCCAGCATTTTAAAAATATATTTTTATTGATTTCAGAGAGGAAGGGACAGGGAGAGAAACATCGACGATGAAAGAGAATCACTGATCGGCTGCCTCCTGCACGCCCCACCCTGGCGGGTCAAGCCTGCAACTTGGGCCTGTGCCCTGACCACGAATCAAACTGTGACCTTCTGGTACAAAGCTCAACCACTGAGCCACACTGGTTGGGCTGTGCCAGCATTCTTGTCCATTCATTCATTCATTCATTCATCCATTTATTCATCCATCCATCCATTAATCTATCCAACCATCCATCATCCATTCATCATTCACTTACCATCCATCCATCCATCCATCCATTCCTTCAACAAACCCGTGCTTACCTAGGCACACCAGGTGCTCTTCTAGGTATTAAAGAAATACAGAACAACCTATATATATATAAAAGGCTAATGTGCAAAGTGTCCCCTTGGAGGTTTGACCGGGAGACCGGGAGATCACTCACTATGACATGCGCTGACCACCAGGGGGCGGTGGAGGACGAAGGAAAGGAGGCCCCGGCTGGCAGCCCCCATTCGGCCCTGATCGCAGGCAGGCCTAGGACGCTCTGTGTGCAGCGATGTTGTGCCCAGCCTGTGGTTTAACACACAGTGCCCAGAACCAAGCGGGTGCTGACGGAGCTTGCGATCCAGCAGGGAGACGGCTCTGAGAGCCGGGGGCACGGTGTGCGAGGGAGAAACGTTGCAGACGGTGCACAGACGGCGGTCCACACGGGCACCCAGCCAGGATGGAGACACATCGGGGTGCGCTCCCTGTGGGGTGCCCTGGCGGGGAAGCTCCCTGCCCCGGCAGGTGGCAGGTTCTGGGTGTCATCCGAGCACCGAAAGGCTGCAGGTCCCCTCTGGCCAGGCACAGGCTCGGCCGCAGGCTTGACCCCAGGGGGAGGCCATTGGGGGGGGGATCAGGCAACCAGGCCAGCACGGATGGGGCAGCTGGGGGCAACCAGGCCGGCAGGGAGGTGAGCAATTAGGAACCAGCAGACCCGGAATGTGAGAGGGATGTCCAACCGCGGCTCTCCTGGAGGCCTCAGGCCGGGGACACTGTCCCTTCCCCCTGGAGCCCTCCTCCCGCACGCCGACACCCCACCTGACACCCCCACTGAGACTACAACTGACACCCCGACCGACACCCCAACTGACACCCCCACTGAGACTACAACTGACACCCCACTGCACCCCAACTGACATCCCGACCGACACCCCAACTGACACCCCAACCGAGACTCCAACTGACACCCCACTGCACCCCAACCGACATCCCAACCAACACCCGACTGACACCCCAACCGACACCCCGACATGACACCCCGACCGACACCCCGACCGACACCCCGACCGACACCCCAACAGACACCCCGACCGACACCCCAACTGACACCCCCACCGAGACTACATCTGACACCCCACTGCACCCCAACTGACATCCCCAACCGACACCCCAACTGACACCCCGACCGACACCCCGACCGACACCCCGACCGACACCCCAACTGACACCCCGACCGACACCCCAACTGACACCCCCACCGAGACTACAACTGACACCCCACTGCACCCCAACTGACATCCCCAACCGACACCCCAACTGACACCCCGACATGACACCCCGACCGACACCCCAACCGACACCCCGACCAAGACCCCAACCGACACCCCAACCGACACCCCGACCGAGACCCCAACCGACACCCAACTGACACCCCAACCGACACCCCGACATGACACCCCGAATGACACCCCGACCGACACCACGACATGACACCCCGACCGACACCCCAACTGACACCCCAACCGAGACCCCCAACTGACACCCCAACTGACACCCCAACCGAGACCCCAACCGACACCCCAATCGAGACCCCCAACCGACACCCCACCGACACCCGACTGACACCCCAACCGACACCCCGACCGAGACCCCAACCGACACCCCGACCAAGACCCCAACCGACACCCAACTGACACCCCAACTAACACCCCAACCGAGACCCCAACCGACACCCCGACCGAGACCCCAACCGACACCCAACTGACACCCCAACTAACACCCCAACCGAGACCCCGACTGACACCCCGACCGAGACCCCGACCGACACCCCGACCGACACCCCGACCGACACCCCGACCGAGACCCCGACCGACACCCCGACCGACACCCCGACCGACACCCCGACCGAGACCCCGACCGAGACCCCGACCGACACCCCGACCGACACCCCGACCGACACCCCGACCGAGACCCCGACCGAGACCCCGACCGACACCCCGACCGACACCCCGACCGAGACCCCGACCGACACCCCGACCGAGACCCCAACCGACACCCCCAACCGACACCCCGACCGACACCCCAAACGACACCCCAAACGACACCCCAAACGATACCCGACTGAGACTCCAACCGAGACCCCCAACTGACACCCCAACCAACACCCCAACCGACACCCCAAGGGGAGAGCCGCCTCCAGCTGCCGCCCTGCGGGCCTGGCCGGGAGCCGCTTTCGAGGCAGCAAAGCTCAGGGGGGACCTGTGGGCTCGGCTGGCCCCGGCCGTGGCTCCTTCAGCTCACGCACCGCAGGGCGGCCTGCGGGCTCCCACCGCCCTGCACGCAACACAGATGTCCCGGGCCGCGCCTCACACACCCTCCTCACGCATCCACACACACCCTCCTCACACATCCACACACACCCTCCTCACGCATCCACACACGTCCACACACATCCACACACACCCTCCTCACGCATCCACACACATCCACACACATCCACACACACCCTCCTCACGCATCCACACGCATCCACACGCACCCTCCTCACGCATCCACACGCACCCTCCTCACGCATCCACACACACCCTCCTCACGCATCCACACACACCCTCCTCACGCATCCACACGCACCCTCCTCACGCATCCACACGCACCCTCCTCACGCATCCACACGCACCCTCCTCACGCGTCCACACACACCCTCCTCACGCATCCACACACACCCTCCTCACGCGTCCACACACAGCCTCCTCACGCGTCCACACGCATCCACACGCACCCTCCTCACGCGTCCACACACACCCTCCTCACCCATCCACACACACCCTCCTCACGCATCCACACACACCCTCCTCACGCATCCACACACATCCACACACACCCTCCTCACGCGTCCACACACACCCTCCTCACGCATCCACACACACCCTCCTCACGCATCCACACGCACCCTCCTCACGCATCCACACGCACCCTCCTCACGCATCCACACACGTCCACACACACCCTCCTCACGCATCCACACGCACCCTCCTCACGCATCCACACGCACCCTCCTCACGCATCCACACACACCCTCCTCACGCATCCACACACACCCTCCTCACGCATCCACACGCACCCTCCTCACGCGTCCACACGCACCCTCCTCACACGTCCACACACACCCTCCTCACGCGTCCACACACACCCTCCTCACACATCCACACACATCCACACACACCCTCCTCACGCGTCCACACACATCCACACACACCCTCCTCACACGTCCACACACACCCTCCTCACGCATCCACACACACCCTCCTCACGCATCCACACGCACCCTCCTCACGCGTCCACACACACCCTCCTCACGCATCCACACACATCCACACACACCCTCCTCACACGTCCACACACACCCTCCTCACGCATCCACACGCACCCTCCTCACGCATCCACACGCACCCTCCTCACGCATCCACACACACCCTCCTCACGCATCCACACACACCCTCCTCACGCATCCACACGCACCCTCCTCACGCATCCACACACACCCTCCTCACGCATCCACACACATCCACACACACCCTCCTCACACGTCCACACACACCCTCCTCACGCATCCACACGCACCCTCCTCACGCATCCACACGCACCCTCCTCACGCATCCACACACATCCACACACACCCTCCTCACACGTCCACACACACCCTCCTCACGCATCCACACACACCCTCCTCACGCATCCACACACATCCACACACACCCTCCACACGCATCCACACACACCCTCCTCACACGTCCACACACACCCTCCTCACGCATCCACACACATCCACACACACCCTCCACACGCATCCACACACACCCTCCTCACGCATCCACACACATCCACACACACCCTCCTCACACGTCCACACACACCCTCCTCACGCATCCACACACACCCTCCTCACACGTCCACACACACCCTCCTCACGCATCCACACACACCCTCCTCACGCATCCACACACACCCTCCTCACGCATCCACACGCACCCTCCTCACGCATCCACACGCACCCTCCTCACGCGTCCACACACACCCTCCTCACGCATCCACACACATCCACACACACCCTCCTCACACGTCCACACACACCCTCCTCACGCATCCACACGCACCCTCCTCACGCATCCACACGCACCCTCCTCACGCATCCACACGCACCCTCCTCACGCATCCACACACACCCTCCTCACGCATCCACACACATCCACACGCACCCTCCTCACGCGTCCACACACATCCACACACACCCTCCTCACGCGTCCACACATACCCTCCTCACGCATCCACACGCACCCTCCTCACACGTCCACACACACCCTCCTCACGCATCCACACACACCCTCCTCACGCATCCACACACATCCACACACACCCTCCACACGCATCCACACACACCCTCCTCACGCATCCACACACATCCACACACACCCTCCACACGCATCCACACACACCCTCCTCATGCATCCACACACATCCACACACACCCTCCTCACACGTCCACACACACCCTCCTCACGCATCCACACGCACCCTCCTCACACGTCCACACACACCCTCCTCACGCATCCACACACATCCACACACACCCTCCACACGCATCCACACACACCCTCCTCACGCATCCACACACATCCACACACACCCTCCTCACACGTCCACACACACCCTCCTCACGCATCCACACACACCCTCCTCACACGTCCACACACACCCTCCTCACGCATCCACACACACCCTCCTCACGCATCCACACACATCCACACACACCCTCCTCACACGTCCACACACACCCTCCTCACGCATCCACACGCACCCTCCTCACGCATCCACACACATCCACACACACCCTCCTCACGCAGCCACACGCATCCACACACACCCTCCTCACCCATCTACACACATCCACACGCACCCTCCTCACACATCTACACACATCCACACGCACCCTCCTCACGCATCCACACGCACCCTCCTCACGCATCCGTCACAACTGCCTTCCCGTCGGTAAGTGACCGGACAGCTCAGGCGGACGGCGACCGGGCCTCAGCCCCGGGACAGGCCCCGCGGGAAAGCCGTCCACGGTGCCCCCAGCTGGGACCACGTGGGAGCATCAGGCACTGCTGAGAGGTCAGAGCTCCTCGCTCAGCACCCGACACCTGAGAGCACCCCGACAGGGAGAGCACCCTGACAGGGAGAGCACCCGACAGGGAGAGCACCCCGACAGGGAGAGCACCCTGACAGGGAGAGCACCCGACAGGGAGAGCACCCCGACAGGGAGAGCACCCGACAGGGAGAGCACCCCGACAGGGAGAGCACCCGACAGGGAGAGCACCCGACAGGGAGAGCACCCCGACACCTGAGAGCACCCGACAGAGAGAGCACCCCGACACCTGAGAGCACCCGACAGAGAGAGCACCCCGACACCTGAGAGCACCCGACAGAGAGAGCACCCCGACACCTGAGAGCACCCCGACAGGGAGAGCACCCGACAGGGAGAGCACCCCGACAGGGAGAGCACCCCGACAGGGAGAGCACCCCGACAGGGAGAGCACCCGACAGGGAGAGCACCCCGACAGGGAGAGCACCCGACAGGGAGAGCACCCGACAGGGAGAGCACCCCGACAGGGAGAGCACCCGACAGAGAGAGCACCCCGACACCTGAGAGCACCCGACAGAGAGAGCACCCCGACACCTGAGAGCACCCGACAGAGAGAGCACCCCGACACCTGAGAGCACCCGACAGAGAGAGCACCCCGACACCTGAGAGCACCCCGACAGGGAGAGCACCCGACAGGGAGAGCACCCCGACAGGGAGAGCACCCGACAGGGAGAGCACCCCGACAGGGAGAGCACCCGACAGAGAGAGCACCCCGACACCTGAGAGCACCCGACAGAGAGAGCACCCCGACACCTGAGAGCACCCGACAGGGAGAGCACCCCGACAGGGAGAGCACCCGACAGGGAGAGCACCCCGACACCTGAGAGCACCCGACAGAGAGAGCACCCCGACACCTGAGAGCACCCGACAGAGAGAGCACCCCGACACCTGAGAGCACCCCGACAGGGAGAGCACACGACAGGGAGAGCACCCCGACAGGGAGAGCACCCCGACAAGGAGAGCACCCCGACACCTGAGAGCACCCGACAGGGAGAGCACCCCAACACCTGAGAGCACCCGACAGGGAGAGCACCCCGACAGGGAGAGCACCCCGACAGGGAGAGCACCCGACAGAGAGAGCACCCCGACACCTGAGAGCACCCGACAGAGAGAGCACCCCGACACCTGAGAGCACCCGACAGGGAGAGCACCCCGACAGGGAGAGCACCCCGACAGGGAGAGCACCCGACAGAGAGAGCACCCCGACACCTGAGAGCACCCGACAGAGAGAGCACCCCGACACCTGAGAGCACCCGACAGGGAGAGCACCCCGACAGGGAGAGCACCCGACAGGGAGAGCACCCCGACACCTGAGAGCACCCCGACACCTGAGAGCACCCCGACAGGGAGAGCACCCCGACAGGGAGAGCACCCCGACACCTGAGAGCACCCCGACAGGGAGAGCACCCCGACAGGGAGTGCACCCCGACAGGGAGAGCACCCCGACAGAGCACCCGACAGGGAGAGCACCCTGACACCTGAGAGCACCCCGACAGGGAGAGCACCCCGACAGAGCACCCGACAAGGAGAGCACCCGACAGGGAGAGCACCCTGACGGGGAGAGCACCCCGACAGGGAGAGCACCCCGACAGGCAGAGCACCCGATGGATGTCTCCGCCCCGGCCAGGTACCTGGCGGCTCTACACTCAGGGCACCCGGCAGGTGAATGAACCCCATGATGGTGTCTCCACCCGGCGGGGCCTGGGCCGCCCTGGACGAGGCTCACAGACACGGGGAGGCCGCCTCGTCTGTAAACACCTCCTTCCCGCGCGCGTGGAGCACATGCGAGGAGCACACGCGTGGAGCACACGGGCAGGACGCAAACACACACGCTTCCCTCGCCCGGCTCTGCGGAGCCTCAGCCCGTTCCCACCCATCGCTGGGCTTTCTGTCCGGGGCAGCGGGGATGGCATGTGGGGCGGGGCGGGGCGAGGCCAGTGACATGGAGCTGAGTGCGGGGACCTGCCTCCCGAGTCCCCCCAACAGGTCAGGGGGCCCCTGGGGGGGGGGCATTGCCAGCATCCCCGGCTCCATCCTCCCTGCCCTCCCTCTCCCCCATCACCTCCCCTCATGGTGGGTGACATCACAGCCCCTCATG
The DNA here is from genome assembly GCA_036971965.1 of Nyctalus aviator. NCBI lineage: Eukaryota > Metazoa > Chordata > Mammalia > Chiroptera > Vespertilionidae > Nyctalus > Nyctalus aviator. The sequence goes on along the minus strand of CM072928.1, from coordinate 904,018 downwards.
GTGGGTGACATCACAGCCCCTCATGGTGGGTGACATCGCCTCCCCTCATGGTGGGTGACATCGCAGCCCCTCATGGTGGGTGACATCACAACCCCTCATGGTGGGTGACATCACAGCCCCTCATGGTGGGTGACATCCCTCCCCTCATGGTGGGTGACATCCCTCCCCTCATGGTGGGTGACATCGCCTCCCCTCATGGTGGGTGACATCGCAGCCCCTCATGGTGGGTGACATCCCTCCCCTCATGGTGGGTGACATCACCTCCCCTCATGGTGGGTGACATCACCTCCCCTCATGGTGGGTGACACCGCAGCCCCTCATGGTGGGTGACATCGCAGCCCCTCATGGTAGGTGACACCGCAGCCCCTCATGGTGGGTGACATCACAGCCCCTCATGGTGGGTGACATCGCCTCCCCTCATGGTGGGTGACATCACAGCCCCTCATGGTGGATGACACCGCAGCCCCTCATGGTGGGTGACATCACAGCCCCTCATGGTGGGTGACATCATCTCCCCTCATGGTGGGTGACATCACAGCCCCTCATGGTGGGTGACACCGCAGCCTCTCATGGTGGGTGACATCACAGCCCCTCATGGTGGGTGACATCACCTCCCCTCATGGTGGGTGACATCGCCTCCCCTCATGGTGGGTGACATCATAGCCCCTCATGGTGGATGACATCCCTCCCCTCATGGTGGGTGACATCGCCTCCCCTCATGGTGGGTGACATCATAGCCCCTCATGGTGGGTGACATCCCTCCCCTCATGGTGGGTGACACCGCAGCCCCTCATGGTGGGTGACATCATAGCCCCTCATGGTGGGTGACATCCCTCCCCTCATGGTGGGTGACATCCCTCCCCTCATGGTGGGTGACATCGCCGCCCCTCATGGTGGGTGACATCACCTCCCCTCATGGTGGGTGACATCCCTCCCCTCATGGTGGGTGACATCGCCTCCCCTCATGGTGGGTGGCATGGCCTCCCGGAGGGATTCTGCAAACCACCTCGCACCTTCCCGGAAACGGAGATAAATAAAGGAAAACCATTCCGGACTTTCCCTCCATCTCTCCCTCCCGTGCCCACGTGACCCCGCAGGCCACGCAGTAGGACAAGGTGGGGTGTCTCCTGAGGATCCCCGGATCCCCGTCTGTGGGACAGAAACGGATTTAGAGCAGGTGCTGAAGGGAAGTGAGAGCCGTGTGTGCGTGTGTGTGTGTGAGTGTGTGTGTGAGTGTGTGTGTGTTTGTGTGTATGAGTGTGTGAGTGTGTGTGTGTGCTTGTGTGTATGAGTGTGTGAGTGTGTGTGTGAATGTGTGTGTGAGTGTGTGTGTGAGTGTGAGTGTGTGTGTGTTTGTGTGTATGAGTGTGTGAATGTGTGTGTGAATGTGTGTGTGAATGTGTGTGTGAGTGTGTGTGTGTATGAGTGTGTGTGTGTGTGAGTGTGAATGTGTGTGTGTGTGTGAGTGTGAGTGTGTGTGTGTTTGTGTGTATGAGTGTGTGAGTGTGTGTGTGTGAGTGTGTGTGTGTCTCTGTGTGTGAGTGTGAGTGAGTGTGTGTGTGTCTCTGTGTGTGAGTGTGAGTGAGTGTGTGTGTGTCTCTGTGTGTGAGTGTGAGTGAGTGTGTGTGTATCTGTGTCTGTGAGTGTGTGGTGTGTGGTGTGTGCACAGCCCTGACCAGTCGGGAATCACTCAGGAAGAGGGAGAAAGAAAAAGATCAACTGAGGCCCAGGGGGCCGGGGTGCAGGGGGTCCGGGCGCAGAGGGAGGGGGCGCAGGGGACCGGGGCGCTCAGGGGGAGGGCGCCCAGGGAGTCGGGGTGCAGGGGGGCTGGGGCGCAGGGGGTCGGGGCGCAGGGGGGTCGGGGCGCAGGGGGTCGGGGCGCAGAGGGAGGGGGCGCAGAGGGAGGGGGCGCAGAGGGAGGGGGCGCAGGGGGTCGGGGCGCAGAGGGAGGGGGCGCAGAGGGAGGGGGCGCAGAGGGAGGGGGCGCAGGGGGTCGGGGCGCAAGGGGGTCGGGGCGCAGGGGGTCGGGGCGCAGAGGGAGGGGGCGCAGGGGGTCGGGGCGCAGAGGGAGGGGGCGCAGGGGAGTCGGGGCGCAGAGGGAGGGGGCGCAGAGGGAGGGGGCGCAGGGTGTCGGGGCGCAGGGGGTCCAAGGAGCAGGGGGTCGGGGCGCAGGGGGCTGGGGCGCAGGGGGGCCGGGGCGCAGAGGGAGGGGGCGCAGGGGGTCGGGGCGCAGGGAGTCGGGGCGCAGGGGGCTGGGGTGCAGGGGGGTCGGGGCGCAGAGGGAGGGGGCGCAGGGGGAGGGGGCGCAGAGGGAGGGGGCGCAGGGGAGGGGGCGCAGAGGGGGTCGGGGCGCAGGGGGAGGGGGCGCAGAGGGAGGGGGCGCAGGGGGCCGGGGCGCAAGGGGGTCGGGGCGCAGGGGGTCGGGGCGCAGAGGGAGGGGGCGCAGGGGGTCGGGGCGCAGAGGGAGGGGGCGCAGGGGAGTCGGGGCGCAGAGGGAGGGGGCGCAGGGGAGGGGGCGCAGGGGGTCGGGGCGCAGGGGGTCCAAGGGGCTGGGGTGCAGGGGGGCCGGGGCGCAGGGGGTCGGGGCGCAGAGGGAGGGGGCGCAGAGGGAGGGGGCGCAGGGGGTCGGGGCGCAGGGGGTCCAAGGAGCAGGGAGTCGGGGCGCAGGGGGTCGGGGCGCAGAGGGAGGGGGCGCAGAGGGAGGGGGCGCTCAGGGGGAGGGGGCGCAGAGGGAGGGGGCGCAGGGGAGTCGGGGCGCAGAGGGAGGGGGCGCAGGGGAGTCGGGGCGCAGAGGGAGGGGGCGCAGGGGAGTCGGGGCGCAGAGGGAGGGGGCGCAGGGGGCCGGGGCGCAGGGGGGTCGGGGCGCAGGGGGCCGGGGCACAGGGGGTCCAGGGAGCAGGGAGTCGGGGCGCAGAGGGAGGGGGCGCAGGGGAGTCGGGGCGCAGAGGGAGGGGGCGCAGGGGGCCGGGGTGCCCAGGGGAGGCCGCGGGGCGGGGCGGGGACCCACCTGGCGCCGGGGACGGGGAGGCGGAGGCCGCGGGCGGGTCCTGGTCCGGGTCTCGGTCCCGGTTCTGGTCCCGGTCCCGGTCGGGGCCGGGCGGCGGGCGCGGGCGGATGAGGCTGAGGTCGGAGCGGCCGGGCCGGGCGGCGGGCAGCAGCAGCGCCAGGCCCAGCAGCAGCGCGCACGGCCGCCCGAGCCCCGCCATGGCCGCCGCGCATCGCGGGCTGCGGGGTGCGGGGTGCGGGGTGCGGGTCCGGGTGCGGGCTCCGGGCTCCGGGCTCCGGGTCCGGGCTCCGCTCCCGCCCCGCTCCTCCTGCGCCCGCGCCCCTGCGCGCTCCCGGGGCGGGGAGGGAGGGAGGGAGGGAGGGTCCCGCGGAGGAGGGAGGGGAGGGGAGGGGCGCGAGGATGCGGTCCCTCCTCCCCATCACCTCCCGCTCCTCCCCGGACCCTCCCCTCCCCGCCCGGGAGCGCAGGGGCGCGGGCCAGGAGGAGCGGGGCGGGGCGTCACCTGCGCGGAGCCCAGGCGGCGCCCTAACGGCCGCCCGCGGCACACACCAGTCCGCAGCATCAGGAAAGGGAGGTGCAGGCTTTGTCCTGCCCCAGCGCGGCCGCGGCCCAGGCCCGGGGCGGGGGAGCGGGGAGGCGCTCGCAGGCCGGTAACGGTAACGGGGCGCCCGGCCCAGAGGCTGCTGAGCCCGGAGCGGGGCCGGGGCAGGCCGGGCCGTGGGCGGAGGAGGAGCACAGCTGGATGTCCACCTCCCCAAAGCCCCCTGCCCCTCACTCACCGCAGTCCCTTCCGGCACGTCGGCGGCATTTCTCACAGAAATGCTGTTTTTTAATCCTAAAATTCATAGGAAGCCACAAAAAGCAATCCTGAGCAAAAGAACAAAACTGGAGATGATACCCTGACCGACTTCGAAATATCACGCAGCCCCCCAGGCCCGGCCCAGGGGTCTCCGGGGCCCAGGAACCAGGAGGTCAGGGGTTCGAACCGGCCAGGGCACAGGCCCGAGTTGCAGGCTCCATCCCCAGTGTGGGGCGCGCAGGAGGCAGCCGATTCACGATTCTCTCTCATCATCGATGTTCTCTCTCTCCCTTCCTCTCTGAAATTAAATTTTATATTAAATTTTATATAGATTAAGGTAACCAGACATCCCACTTTTGGCGGGACAGTCCCGGTTGTTAACAATTTGTCTCACGTCTTGCGGCGTTTTGAAAAAGTCCCGATGTTTGGAAATCCTTCCCAAAAATCGGGACGTTTTAAAAAATGCTGTGGGACAAATTTCCAAACATCGGGACTTTTTCAAAAAGAGGGAGGGATGCCAAAACTGGTTTGGCTCAATGGATAGAGCGTCGGCTTGGGGACTGAAGGGTCCCGGGTTCGATTCCAGTCAAGGGCATGTACCTTGGTTGTGGGCACATCCCCAGTAGGGGGTGTGCAAGAGGCAGCTGGTCGATGACTCTCTCTCATTGATGTTTCTAACTATCTCTCTCCCTTCCTCTCTGTACAAAATCAATAAAATATATTTAAAAAAAAAAAAAGAAGGGAGAGGGAGGAACATTGATGATGAGAGAATCACGGACCGGCTGCCTCCTGCACGCCCTGCACTGGGGACGTGGACACGGCTCTGGGACGCAGGCTGGGCCTCTCCCGGGAGAGCCCTTGTGCCAGCATCACAGGGACGCCAGCCCATCCCTCCCTCCCCGCCGGCCTGGGGGAAGCGCCCGGACGCTGAGGGTAACTATTCCGTTCACCCCGTCTGGCCCTACAGTCCGTCTTCCAGTTCACGTTTTTCCTTTTTTATCAAACCACCACCTGTAGGCAGGCGGCCAGGCCCAGGGAGCCGAGCGGCTTGGTCCTCGCCGGGCCAGGCACTGCCCCTGCCCCAAGAGCGCCCCCCCCCCACGCCGTGTGCCCCCTGACCCCGCTGAGCTTCCCCCCCCCCCCCCCCCCCCGCCCCAGCCCTGTGCCCATGACCCCGCTGACCCCGCCACGCGGCTGACCCACAGAAAGCCCCCCTCAGAGCCAGGGGTCGCCGCCAAACCCCTCCTCCGTCCGCCTCTTAGGAAGCAGAGTCTCTCTCCTGACACGTTCTCCTTCCATAGGAATATGGACGAGAACTCATCAGGAACGGCAGTCCCACAACGCAGGTACGACTGTGGCACGGAGTTTCCGATCGCCGGACACGTCAGCATTAGGAACGCAACCGGAATTATCATCCTGATCGCGAGAGAGGGGTAAAGGGGAGAAAAGAAAGAAGGACTCTCGCACAAAGGTTTTTCAGAATATTAATTCTCAAACAAAAGCCTATATAAGACATCGACGGTAACGTCAGTATTTCTCACCGATAACCAACGCCTTACATGGTAGGTGCCTCTCACGTGCTTCTAAACTGAACCAGATTACAAGAGTGGTTTGCTCCAACTGGATTGTCGTTCTCAATAAATAACGCGATAGCCATTAAAACAGCTGAAGGTTAAAACTGTTTTCACAGGGATTTGTTGGTGGTGGTTTCTTACATTTTAACCAAATACGCTGACACGCTCCTTTCAGGAAAGAACCCCAACGTTCTCCTCCGTGAGGAGGCTCTCGCGTTAGGCCTCCTCTGTGCTTTTCGGAGACAATTCACAAATCCTCATTTCGGAGGAAAACGCTCCAGCCTCAGACTGCAGCTCACAAAGGCGATCAGACACATCCGCTGGTTCCAACGGGGCAGCCTTCCGTCTCCGGGGGGAGACGGGACCTCGGGACAGAGGCCGCTCCGGGACGTGACCGTGGCCTGACGGAGTGGATCTGCCCAACATGCCATCTCGGGAGTGACGGTCACGCGTGGGACACGGGGAAAGGCGTGACAGAGCGCAGGCCCCGGGAGAAACACGGCTTTCTCTCTAAAAGCGTTAAATGTGTTGGCGATAGAAGTGCGCGCTGCAGGGGACGGAGCTCTCTAATGACACCCATCTACCCAAGCTGTTCCCTTGTAACTGCGCTGAAGCGAGCCCGGGGTCCCGCCGTCCGATCCCGTGTAGCTCACCCGCCCGTGCCTCCGTGTGCGGCTGCGTGGGGCGTGACCACAGGAGTCACGGCAGGATACACTCGGCCCTCTCTAACCGGGAAAACAGTCAGCTATTTCAGGGAAGTGCTTGTCGCCGCCTGAGGAAGACGGCAGTGAGAAAGCTCCGAGCCCTCGGTGTCTGGTGCAGAACGTGATGCAATTGCACAAAAATAGCGGTGAGCTCACCGCCCGCCGGCTCCGAGCGCTGGGAGCCCGCTGCAGGCAGAGCGCGCTCGAGCAGCTTTTATAAAAACCCCTAGAAAAGCAATTGACGGCAATAAACCTGAGGAAGTTTCAAAAATCTTCCCAGGAGCCCTAATGGCTTAGAAAAGTACCTTTTAAAAATGACTGAGCGCGCACGGAGGCCGGTCTCACACACACACCTCGCTCCGAGGAGGGTGTCGCGGGGACGCCCAGCCGTTCCCAGCGGGAGGCGGGGGCCTGGCGGTGTGAAGGCTCCCCCCTGACCCTGACTCTGACCTTCCCAGTGACGGGGTTGGGGGGACATAAAGGGAAAAGCACACGCCGAGCAGGAAAATAAATTAACCCAACGAAACACTCCACCTCACCAAGGACACTCCATGGATAAGCAGCTCTATCGGAGAACTACAGACGTGGTTTTTAAGTTAAAATGCTGCTTAGTGTGTGTGTGTGTGTGTGTGTGTGTGTGTATGCACTGTCAATGGCCAGACTGACACAGGGAACAGGTGGTTTCCAGCTCCACGTGGATGTAAGCATCGCGAGGCCCCGCTGAGGTCGAGCTGCCACTCAGGAGGTGTTTCTGATGGAAGAAGGAGTTTCCAGCACAGGCTGACGCCAAGGATGGGAAATGCCGCTGACCTGTAAATAACTAAAGGGTGATGCGACGGACTGGGGGCTGAATATAAATAAAAACCGGACAGCACGTACCGGAATCCCACAGCAAGTCAAACTACTATCCCTGTCTACCGTCCCGGGGAAGAACGGTGACGTAGGTGACAAGCGGAGGTGATGTTAAGACCCAGGTTCACGGCGCACAGTCTTTAGTAGCTGAAGACTCGCCTGTAGTGTGGTGGGTGCTAACACCAGTCCCTGTGCCGACGCGGTGGAAGCTCAGGTCCAGACAGGAACGGCGTCAGAACAACCACCACCACAGACCAGACACAGCCCCTGCGGGCGGCGGCACCGAGTGACGGGGAGGGGAGTCCTGGCGACCAGTCTGTGCGCACGGATGAGCCAGCCGTGGAGTTGTGTTATTCGACACCCAGACGCCCACGCCCAGGCGGGGACGGCGAGAGGCGGGCAGCCACCGCTCTGGTCCCGTGGCCAGGCCCGGGCGAGGGGCGGGGACGCGGTCCTCTCGGGGGAACTGGGACGGCCGGGGCTGGAGGCTGAGCTCGCACTGAGCTCGCACGCCCGCTAGGTCTCCGAGTTCCCCTCGCCGTTCTCGTGCGGCTGCAGCTGCTCCCTCTCGGGCTCCTCCTGGGGCGGCCGCACGCGCTTGAAGAAGCCCATCTGCCCGTTAGAGAAACGGCCGTTACCACGGAGGGACGGGCACTCCACGCCCACGTGCCCTGCCATCCCCAGGGACCGCTTCCTCCTCATCGATGGAGCTCAGGGCACGTCGTCACCGATAAAGACCCGGCTCCTCCCCTTCCTTCCTCCCTCTTCCTGCTGCTCCTCCTTCTTCCCTCTCCCCTTTTCTGGTTCCTCCTCCTCCTTCCCCTCCCCTTCCCTTCCTCCTTCCCTCCTCCTCCTTCTCTCTTCCTTCTCCTCCTCCTTCTCTCTTCCTCCTCCCTCCTCCTCTTTCCCTCCTCTCCTCCTCCTCCCCTTCCTCCTTCCCTCTTCCTACTGCTCCTCCTTCTTCCCTCTCCCCTTTTCTGGATCCTCCTCCTCCTTCCCCTCCCCTTTCCTTCCTCCTTCCCTCTTCCTGCTCCTCCTCCTCCTCCTTCCCCTCCCCTTCCCTTCCTTTTTCCCTCCTCGTCCTTCTCTCTTCCTTCTCCTCCTCCTTCTCTCTTCCTCCTCCCCTCCTCCTCTTTCCCTCCTCTCCTCCTCCTCCTCCCCTTCCTCCTTCCCTCTTCCTACTGCTCCTCCTTCTTCCTTCCCCTTCTCCTCCTCCTCCTTCTCTCTTCCTTCTCCTCCTCCTCCTTCTCTCTTCCTTCTCCTCCTCTTTCTTCTCCTCCTCCTCCTTCTCTCTTCCTTCTCCTCCTCCTCCTTCTCTCTTCCTCTTCTTTCCCTCCTCTCCTCCTCCTCCTCCCCTTCCCTCCTGCCCATTCTCCCTGCCCCCGCCCCTCCCACGCCCACTCCGTACCCGGTGCATCACAAACACCAGCACCGCCAGCAGCAGCAGCCCTGCCAGGACGGCCAAGATGATCACCCACACGGGCACCGGCATGGGCGCCGGCTGGATGCCCCAGGTGACGTCCGTGGTGACCTGTCCAGGGAGAGAAGGTTTGGGTCTTAAACACAGCTCACCGACGGACTCAGCCACTACCTGCATGCCGGCTCCATTTTAATGGCGTTTAGGTTCTTTCCTTTTCTTGTGTGCTAGAGGCCAGGTGCATGAATTCATGCACAGGTGGGGTCCTTTGGCCTGGCTGGTGACAGGGCTGGCCCTGGGAGGTTGGCTGTGGGCGCACACTGAGCACCGGGGTGCAGCTCCTGCACTGGCAGTCTGCCCCCTGGTGGCCAGTGCATGTCATAGCAACTCGTTGACCAGTCTTCAGTCCACCTGTCTTAACAGCTGCTTAGGCTTTTATATATATAGATGAGAAGTTATGATTAAATATCTGGCATCGACAGCAGACACACACACACACACACACACAGACACACATACACACACACACACACCTCCCAAGGACAGGGCCACTTCGGTCACCACTCACACGGATTTCAGACAATCCGATCCAACTGGTGATGTGCTGGTCCAATTCTCAATCCTCCAATTAAAGATCCTTAAAATGTCTTCCCCTCTCCTAGTTAATTTCCAACTTTTTGACTTTAAGGGGGAAAATCTGCCCAAAACGTCCCCCATGAGATTCAGGGAATGTTAAGACTCCCTCACTCAGGACGAGAGGCTGAAGAGGAAGATCTGCCTTTACTATGTCCGGGGCGAGGGAGCAAACCACTAAGCTACCTTACAACCCGATCCAGTGACTCCTCGTTACGTTAAACCAGCCAAACCGCCTTCTCTGAGCCAAGGGGGCCCGGCCACGGCCGAAGCCGAGCGCCCTGCCCACCCGCCTCGCCTGCTCCGCCCGCACTGCCCGCCCACCCTGCCTGCCCACCTCGCCCTGCCCACCCGCCCGCCCTGCCCGCCCGCCCTGCCCGCCCGCCCCGCCCGCCCGCCTCGCCCCCACCTACGAGGGTGGAGTTGGCGACGTCGTCGATGGGCAGGTTCCTGTAGGGGAACTCGATGACGTTGAAGGCGGCGGACGACTTGAGGGAGTAGGAGCGGTTCTGGTTCTCCTTCTGCGGGGACAGGGGTGCGGGTTCTTAGGACGCTGGGGGACGGGGCGGCCGTCTGCTGGGGCTGCGCCTCGCACTCACGTCCATGAAGGTCTGGGTCCACAGCAGCGACCGCACGTACAGGATGGCGCTCTTGCCGCGGTCCAGGCGCCCCACCTGGCAGACGATCTTCAGGCACTCCGCCACCCCGCAGCCCTGCCAAGGAGACGGCAGGCCTCACGCAACGGGCACGGCCCCCCCTGCGCCCTTCTCTAAAATACGCTTTTACGGGGGCTCTCCTGCCGGCTGCCCAGAGGCTCTGCACGGCCGGAGGCGTCCGTGTTCCGCCCGGCCGCTCATGCAGCCCACGCTCAGCGGCCTCCCTCCCGCCCCCACCCAGACTGGGGGACGCCGTGGGGCTGAGGGGACGGGGTGCCACCGTTGTGACGGAGTGACGGTTAATGTGCCTATTACCCTTCCATTAGATAGGGCCGATTTCAGAGGAAGAGAGAGAGAAAGAAGTATCAACGATGAGAGAGAATGCTTAATCAGCTGCTTCCCGCGCGCCCCCCACTGGAGCCGGCAGCCTGAGCATGTGGCCTGCGCCTCCTGGTACAGAGGCCAGCGCTCCACTGTGGAGCCACGCGGGCCGGGCCCGCAGAACCGCCAAGTTCCAAATGTTATCCTCGTGTGTTCGCTGAGGTCTCTGGGATCTTCCTGCCGCTTTGCACGGAAGCCTCGAAGGCCAGGGCGAGACGAGGAAGGGCGAGCTCAGGCGAACAGACAGCCCTGCGGAGCGGGTCTCCCCTGGACGCCCCCGGGCGCCCGTTCCAGCCCCGCGCACTCACCAGCGTGTGGACACCCCCGTCGCCCTGGCCCAGGTCCCGCCGGGCGACCAGGTGGCCGCGCCCGCCCTGCCCGGCGGCGCTGTCGTTCTCCGCCGGCTGCCCGCTGGAGACCTGGCCGCGGAAACGGAGACACGCTTTGTAAACTTAGACGTCTCCCGCACAGACCCGCCCAGGCCGGGGCGTTCTGTGGGAGAGCCACGCTCCGGGGCCGGCCAGAGAGCCGCGGTGTGCCGACCGCACGGGTCCAGGGAGCAGGGCCGGGACGCACCGTGATCCGCAGCGGGTTGACCTCGGCGTCGGCCGTGCAGTTCATGGGCCCGTCCACGTCGAACTGCAGCACGTACAGCAGCGTGCGGTTGCGGAACTTGTGCGGCCACTGCAGCGTCAGCATGGCCTTGCTGAAGGCGCTGGGCCCGTTGTTCCGCAGCTGCGGGCGGAGAGGGGACCTCGGTGCTCGGTCCGGCCCCGCCTCCCTCAGCCCTGCCCGCCCTCCCCCCGCCGGAGCCTCAGCAACAGGCCGAGCGTCTCCGTGGTGACCGTGCACCAGGGGCCACACGCGGCACCTGCTCAGGGCGAGGCCGGGGTAAAAACACCGGCCGAGAGGAAGAGCTGGGCCCCGGCCGGTGTGGCTCAGTGGGCAGAGCGCCGGCCTGGGGACTGACGGGTCCCCGGTTCGATTCCGGTCAAGGGCATGTGCCTTGGTTGGGGGCGCATCCCCAGTGGGGGGTGCAGGAGGCAGCTGGTGGATGTTTCTAACTCTCTATCCCCCTTCCTTCCTGTCAGTGAAAAATCAGTCAAATATATTACAAAGGAAAAAGCTGCCGATGAGACGGCTGGACACGCTGGTCTGCAGGGTCCCGGGGAGAACTGGGCCCGTGGCTCCCCCTCAGCAGCACCCACGGTTAGACACCACGGCGCCGGCCGCACTGAGGCCCTCGGAGCGGCTTGGCCAATGGAGATGAACGTGGAACCATCACACACACACACCACATACACACACACATAGATACACACACACAGACACATACACACACGCACACCACATACATACCATATACATACACAGACACAGACACACACACACACACAGAGATACACACAAACACCCCACATACACACCATATACACACACAGCACATACACACACACACAGAGACACACACACCATATACACACACGTACCCCACACACACACACACACACACACACACACATGTGCACGCACACCCCGGTGCAGTCACACCACACCATGCCCACAGAACACAGACAGACGCAGACAGCCGTCCCCCTCCCCACCCCTTGCACCTCGTAGATGTGCTGGATCACCGGCCCCACGTCCTCCTCGGTCTCGGGGTGCTCCTTGTACTCCCAGTTGGGGATCGGGAGGAAGACATGGTCAGGACTCGAGACCCTAAACAACCAAGGAAAACCCACCACCATCAGAGGGACAGTCGATGGTCCTCCCTCGCGCCCTGCGCCCGGAGGAAGGACAGCAGACCTGGCTTTATTATTTATTTATGTACCTGCTCCCACCCTCCCACAGACCTAACTCTTACAACGCGGGGCGCCTGCGACCGGAGCAGCGAGGGCCGAGGCTTCACCTTCAAAGGGTAACCTGGCCCGTGTGGGTCAGCGGTTAGCGCGTCGGCCTGCGCCCCGGAGGTCATGGGCTGGATCCCTGCAGGTTGGCTCCCTGGCCCCGGGCGAGGTGCGTGTGGGAGGCGACCGCTGTCTCCCTCTGTCTCCCCGCTCCCCTCCCTCCCACACGCCCTCAAACCCCGGGACAGTCCCCGGGCGAAGGCGAGCAGGCCGCTTTGCAGAGGACGGAGACGCCCGTCGGGGACGCACTGACCCTCGGATCTCCACGGCAGCCAGCACGGCCAGGTCCACTCGGTGAGACACCACCGGGCTCACTTTGTCGAAGAGGTTGGAGCTGCAAGAGGAGACACCTCAGGGCTGGACCGACCCGTCCCCCCAGACCCGTCCCCCGAGACCGTCCCCCCGAGACCGTCCCCTCGAGACCGTCCCCTGAGACCGTCCCCTGAGACCTGTCCCCCGAGACCCGTCCCCCCGAGACCGTCCCCTGAGACCTGTCCCCCGAGACCCGTCCCCCCGAGACCGTCCCCCCGAGACCGTCCCCTGAGACCGTCCCCTGAGACCTGTCCCCCGAGACCCGTCCCCCCGAGACCGTCCCCTGAGACCTGTCCCCCGAGACCCGTCCCCCCGAGACCCGTCCCCCCGAGACCGTCCCCCCGAGACCGTCCCCTGAGACCCGTCCCCCGAGACCCGTCCCCCCGAGACCCGTCCCCCCGAGGCCCGTCCCCCCGAGACCGTCCCCCCGAGACCGTCCCCTGAGACCCGTCCCCCCAAGACCGTCCCCTGAGACCTGTCCCCCGAGACCGTCCCCCCGAGACCGTCCCCCCGAGACCGTCCCCTGAGACCTGTCCCCCCAGACCCGTCCCCCCAGACCCGTCCCCCCAGACCCGTCCCCCCCAGACCCGTCCCCTGAGACCGTCCCCCGAGACCGCCACGTGGGGACCCACACCGAGCAAATCGGAAGCAACGAAGAAATTAAAAACCCACTGTCTTCACTGGCATTTTAAATTATCCAAGTTTTACTCAACTCCTTGTCTTATAAACCCAAACCGACAAAGTCATTCTTACGACGTAAACAGTGACTTTAAAAGCGTATAAGCAGGTAATGAAGTGTTTGTTAGTCTAGGCCAGCGGTCGGCAAACTCATGAGTCAACGGAGTCAAATACCAACAGGACAATTGAAACTTCTTCTGGGAGCCACATGTTTTAAACTTAAGCCTCTTCTCGCACCACTTCTTCCACACAGACTCGCCCGGGCCGCGGTGTTGTGTGGGAGAGCCACCCCCACGGGCCAAAGAGCCGCGTGTGGCTTGTGAGCCGCGGTGTGCCGACCACGGGTCTATTCTGTTGCATATTGAATTACATACCATTTTTAACAACTATCCCCTCAACAGCTACACACCGAGAAGCTGGCTCCTAGTCCCCCATAGCTCAGGGAAGCAGGGGAGGGCGTGCTGACCTCTGGATCTGCAGGTCGAACTTCACCGAGGTGTCCATCTCCGACTGCTGGTGCACGCTGAACCGGAGGCCCGCGCGGAGCTGGGGGCGGGGAGGGCGGCGTCAGAGAAACCAGGTCCCTGAGTGACAGCCCAGCGGCCAATGAAAAACAAGGGCCTGGTCTTTCTGCCGGGGAAACCTGGGCGTGTCTCAGCGCCTTCCATCGGGCCTCCCAGCAAAGCTCATGGGGCCTCGGGAACAGCCGTTCTTTTTTTTCTTTTTTTAAATATATTTTATTGATTTTGTGCAGAGAGGAAGGGAGAAAGATAGAGAGCTAGAAACATCGATGAGAGAGAGTCATCGATCAGCTGCCTCCTGCACACCCCCCACTGGGGGTATGCCCACAACCAGGGCACATGCCCTTGACCGGAATCGAACCCGGGACCTTTCAGTCCACAGGCCGATGCTTTATCCACTGAGCCAAACCGGTCTCGGCGGGAATGACCCTTCACCTCCGTGTAATTAACACTCATCGTCCTCCCCGAATGAAAGGGTCATGGAGGGTGAGGGTAAAGGGAGAGACCAACCAAAGGACTTGTGTGCGCACGTATGAGCCTAACCAGTGGTCACGGACAACAGGGGGGTGGGAGCAGGAGTGGGGAGGGGGTGAGGGATTGGAATGGGGGGGTGAGGACAAATATGTGATACCTTAACCAATAAAGAAATTAAAAAAAATCAAAGTTAAAAAAAATGAAAACGTCAGTGTCTGTTCATTGGACGGAGCGGACGGCTCCGCTCAGCGGTGTGCCTGCGGGGCGATGTGCCCTTGTGCGGAGGGGCAGGGGGAGCGGACGGGTCGCGGGCGCAGGATGGGGTTCGGAGACACGGGCAGGGCCAGCCCGGCCTCCCCACTCCCAGCCTCCACACCACGCACCGCCTTCTGCAGAGGAGGGGAGGCGGCCTCGGGTCCGAGCAAAGGACACAGACAAAGGCCTTTCTTCAAACCGCCTCCCCTGTGCTCAGCCAGAGCTGGCCACCAGAAATAACCAGCAATGGTCTAGCCCTGTGGTCGGCAAACTGCGGCTCAGGAGCCACATGCGGCTCTTCCACAAAACACCACGGCCTGGGCGAGTCTATTTGGAAGAAGTGGCGTTAGAAGAAGTTAACGTTTAAAAAATTTGGCTCTCAGCCGAAACCGGTTTGGCTCAGTGGATAGAGCGTCGGCCTGCGGACTGAAAGGTCCCGGGTTCAATTCCGGTCCAGGGCATGGACCTTGGCTGCGGGCGCATCCCCAGTAGGGGGCGTGCAGGAGGCAGCTGGTCGATGTTTCTCTCTCATCGACGTTCCTAGCTCTCTATCCCTCTCCCTTCCTCTCTGTGGAAAATCAATAAAAGATATTTTTTTAAAAATGGGGGCTCGCAAAAGAAATGTCAATCGTTGTCCTGTTGGTATTTGGCTCTGTGGACTCATGAGTCCTGGACGGAAGGAGCGGTGAGTGGGAAACAGGACGAGAACAAAACACGCTCCGCTTGTGAACGAAACCTGGTGTCAGACTCACGCCAGCTCTGGCCGGGCTCCGAGGTTCGAGCATCTGCCAATCACGGCCCCGAAACCGAAGCCCACGGAGAGGCACCATTTTGGGGCGAAGTTTACTGCAGACAGACCCCCCCACCACTCCCGGGAGGGGGTGCTACTTCCTTTAGAAGACACGCCCCTGCGGTAACTGACAGCTCACCTGGGTGCCGGCCTTCATGGGGTTCCCCAGGTCACACACCACCTGGCGGGTCTGGTTCTCCGTCTTAAACGCACAGGAGAGCCTCGCCAGGGCCTGGGCCGACAGGGAGAGAGCGTTAGGAGGAGGACACATTGACGAGAAAGAAAAGGAAGAGGGAGACGGCAGACGCCACAGATAACAGCCCCCAGACAGGGTCCGCGGTCAGGCATTCCGGTCCTGCTGGACGGGCAGGTGCACCGTCTGAGCACGCGGGCGGGTGGGGCGGACAGAGGCCAGGCAGCGGGCAGGCGGGCCGAGGCCGGGCGTGCACAGCGGAAGCCCCTCTGGGGGCCCTGGACGCAGACATGGAACCCCGGGCCCTGACGGCCGAGTCCGACGGCCAGGCCGGGCACCCTCTGCCCAACGGGTTCCGGGCCCTCGGCAGGCCCTGCTCACTGCCCTGCCAGAGCCCCCGAGGGAGGGGCGGCCAGGGGACGGGGCAGGCACGCTGCCCGGCTGAGCAGCCTGGGGAGGGGCAGGGGGGCACGGAGCCCGGGGTGGGAACGGGGAGGGCGCAGTGATGGCCGTGCAGCCTGGGGAGGGGCAGGGGGGCACGGAGCCCGGGGTGGGAACGGGGAGGGGGCTGCCTGGCCGTGCAGCCTGGGGAGGGGCAGGGGGGCACGGAGCCCGGGGTGGGAACGGGGAGGGGGCTGCCTGGCCGTGCAGCCTGGGGAGGGGCAGGGGGGCACGGAGCCCGGGGTGGGAACGGGGAGGGGGCTGCCTGGCCGTGCAGCCTGGGGAGGGGCAGGGGGGCACGGAGCCCGGGGTGGGAACGGGGAGGGGGCTGCCGGGCTGAGCAGCCTGGGGAGGGGCGGGGGGGCACGGAGCCCGGGGTGGGAACGGGGAGGGGGCTGCCTGGCCGTGCAGCCTGGGGAGGGGCAGGGGGGCACGGAGCCTGGGGTGGGAACGGGGAGGGCGCAGTGATGGCCATGCAGCCTGGGGAGGGGCAGGGGGGCACGGAGCCCGGGGTGGGAACGGGGAGGGGGCTGCCTGGCCGTGCAGCCTGGGGAGGGGTATGTGGGGCGCGGAGCCCGGGGAGCTCTGGGCGCGGAGCCCGGGGAGGGGCGGGGGGGGCGGAGCCCGGGGAGCTCTGGGGGCGCGGAGCCTGGGGAGGGGCGGGGGGCGCGGAGCCCGGGGAGCTCTGGGCGCGGAGCCCGGGGAGCCGGTCCCGGGGCGCCCACCTCGCTGCTGCGGACGACGCCGATGAAGTCGGCCTGGGGGGGCAGGGCCACGGTGAGCTCGGCCTCGTAGGCGCCCTCGCCCTGGTTCTGCGCCGTCACCATCAGGGTCAGCGGGTTGTCGTCCCCGACGTAGATCTTCTTCTGGTCCCTGCGGGCGGGCGGGCGGGCGGCACGGGCCGTCAGAGGGGCAGGCCGGACAGAGACACCCTCCCCCGTCCCCGCGTCCCCGTCCACGGCGCCCCCTCGGCAGGGAGAGCAGAGCCACGGCGTCGGAGCGACCGGCGCCCACGCCAGGGCACGCTCCGGCCACGCACCCACCGCGGACGCCATGCGTGCCTCCCGTGTCACTGACTGAGCCTCCGGTTTTAGGAGAAAACTGAGCCGCTCGCTTGTCTCGATTCTGATAGGGACTCGCTGTGGCTTGTGCCCCGTGCAAAGGCGGTCGGGTTCCTCCCCAGGCAATCCGCCCACAGCCCCGAGGCTCAGAGCGCCGCTGGGCCGTCACACACCATCACGCAGCCCCCCCGGGGGCCCGGCCGGGCGCCCTCTGCCCCTGGAACTGGCCCTCACTCGGACACACGGCCCCGGGGGAGGGAGGGGACGGCCTCACCGGTCCACGGACACCTCCAGCTTGGGCCGGCACACGTTGTCCTCGCCGCAGTCCAGGAGGATGTGAGCCTAGGAGAGAGGGCGTCTGTGTCCCTGCTCACAGGAGGGCTGGCAAACTACACGGGGAGCCGTGAACACGCATGTGCACACGTGTCCACAGGGACATGGAGGTGTCAGCTCCTCCGCAGGCTGACAGACGGGGCTCGCGGCCACTTCCTTCACACGGGCCGGCGCACGGCCAGGGGAGGCCCGGAAGGAGAGGACGCGGACATGAGTGGCCGGTGGACGCGCTCGCTCCATCGCCAGGGGAGCTGTTACGATGTGGGAAGAAGTGTCAGGTAGAAGGGAAAGTGACGGCCGAAAGTGAGGTCCAGCCGGGCAGGCTGGCTCGGCGACTGAGCCTCAAACTTTGGGCCAGCAGGTCACGGCTGGGTGCCGGTCAGGGCACAGGCCGGGCTGCAGGCTCCATGCCCACTGCGGGGCGCGCAGGAGGCATCCGACCATGATTCTCTCTCATCACTGAGATTTCTATCTCTTTCTCCCTCTCCCTCCTTCCTCTCTGAAATCAATAAAAACATATAAAAGAAAAAAAGAGTATTTGAGATGTTAGAATGTTAGATACAGAAGAAACAACAACCAAAATGTAGCGTGAAGAATCCTATTAAAGAAGAAATATTAACCAAAAATATAAAAAATGCAATAAAAAGAGGAAAGAAATAGGAAATGCAATTGTCATATCCAAATACGTGGGTTTTACATAAGATTTTCTAAAAAATATTGTAATACAGCCTGTATGACGTTTTATCGCTTATTTGGTTTTATGAAAAGGAAGTACTACACATACAGATATCTATGTATGTGTGTGTGTGTGTGTGTGTGTATTTTTAAATTAAATCAAAGATAAAACAGATACTAAACTCGTTTAGCAAAACATTAAAATACGACGTAAATTGGCGTTTTGTGGTTTTCCTTGAGTATTTAACTGTCTCCTGCGAGCCCACCGCTCTCCCGTATCTGAGCTCTCTGCGGCTTCCAGCGTCTCTGGCCGAGTCTTCCTTCTCTGACTGACACCCCAGGTGTCACAGCGGCCCTCGTGCTGCTGCGACACAGGAGCGGCCAGGCCGCCAGGGGTCCCGTGTGTGCGGGGGCTGGTACCTGCCGGCTGAGGTTGGCGGGCGTGAACTGGTTGAGGATGGGCCGCAGGCCCGTGGCGTCGGCCGCCGTGCGGTAGTCCAGCCGGTACTCCATGAACACGGTGATCGGGGTGAGCTTGTCTCTGAACTCGGACTCGTCCTGCAAACGGAGAGGCCGGCGTTGACGGGGACCCACGCGCCCGGAGAGACCGGAGTGCAGGACGCACGGCAGCTGTGCGACCCGGAACGCCACCCAGACCCTCCGGAAACGGTGCTCGTACAGAAGAAAACCACCAGAACACGGCTGTTCGCCGAGAACACAGCCAACCTACCATTAAAACGGGATTAGCGCATTCACACAAAATTAATAAAGCGAGCACTCGCCGAAACCGGTGTGGCTCAGTGGATAGAGCGTCAGCCTGCGGACTGAAGGGTCCCAGGTTCAATTCTGGTCAAGGACATGTACCTTGGTTTCGGGCATATCCCCAGTAGGTGTGCAGGAGGCAGCTGATCGATGTTTCTCTCTCATCGGTGTTTCTAACTCTCTATCTCTCTCCCTTCCTCTCTGTAAAAAAAAAACAAAAAACACAACAAAATATATATTTTTTTAAATAAATAAAAAAATAGAGCACTCAGATACATGCCCACCCTGGCCTGTGTGGCTCAGTGGTTGAGCATCGACCTACAAGCCAAGAAGTCACTGGTCTGATCCCGGTCAGGACACGCGCCCGGGCTGTGGGCTCAATTCCCATCGGGGCTGCAGGAGGCGGCGGATCAGTGATGTTTTTCTCTCATTGATGTTCCTCTCTCTCTCCGTCGCCTTCCTCTCTCTAAAATAAATAAGAACGTATTTTCTAAAAACACAGGCCCAATACTGTAACTAGAACATTCCTGCCATCCATCAGCTACCCCAGTGGTCCTCTCAGGAGCGCCTCAACCCTCTGCCTTCCTCTGACCCCGTCCTGGGCTGGGGCCCTTCCCTGGACTCCGTCCTGGGCTAAGCCCCTCCCCTCACCCCGTCCTGGGCTAAGGCCCCTCCCCTGACCCCGTCCTGGGCTAAGCCCTTCCCTGGACCCAGTCCTGGGCTAAGGCCCCTCCCCTGACCCCGTCCTGGGCTGGGGTCCTTCCCCAGACCCCCGACCTGGGCCAAGGCCCCTCCCCTGACCCCGTCCTGGGCTAAGGCCCTTCCCGTGCTGGCCTGCAGCTGCTGGTTACCGTGTGCGTGTCTCTGAGCAGCAGGGTCCTGAGTTAGCCTTCCCTGCCTATTTAAAATTAGATCGTACAGATTCTGGTTTTCTTCCTTCCGTTTAACACTAGTTGGATCCTCGGACCCGCAGCCAGACGCCTTCTGCTCCCGCCAGCGGCTGCTCTCATGGCCACCGCACGTGTGTCCGTGTGTGCTTCTTCTTTCGCATTTTACATGCTCGGTTAGATTCACTCCAGGTTGTTGTGGGTTTTTGGTGCAATTGTAACTGAGATTGCCCTCCTAGCTTCCCTTTCTGACCGTCTGTTACCAAGGTATACAAACCGTTCTGGGCACTTATTTTGTATCTGCGGCTTTAACGGAATTCGTCTGTCAGTTCCGGTAGTTTTTGGTGGAACCTTTAGGGCTTCTACGTAATTTTATTTTTATTTTGGAAAGAGAGGGAGAGAGATACAACATCCCTGCTGAGAAGCACTGACGGGCTGCCTCCTGCATGCCCCCCACTGGGGATCGTGCCCACAACCCGGGCCGGTGCCCTTGACAGGAATCAAACCTGCGACCCCTCAGTCCACAGGCCGACGCTCTACCCACTGAGCCACACCAGCCAGGGCTCGGGTCAGAGGTTTTAAGGAGCCTCACTTCCTCACGCGCCTTCCCGCGGACCTCACGCCCGGAGATGTGCAGAGTGAGGCCGCCCGGTGAGAGGAAACGGCAGGAGGGGAGCCGACAGCGGAGGGAGGAGGACAGCGGGGGGAGGACGGACAGCGGGGGGAGGAGGACGGACAGCGGGGGGAGGAGGACAGCGGCGGGAGGACGGACAGCCAAGGGGAGGAGGACGGACAGCAGAGGGGAGGACGAACAGCGGAGGGAGGAGGACAGCGGAGGGGAGGACGGACAGCGGGGGGAGGACGGACAGCGGAGGGAGGAGGACAGCGGAGGGGAGGACGGACAGCGGGGGGAGGATGGACAGCGGAGGGAGGAGGACAGCAGGGGGAGGACGGACAGCCGAGGGGAGGAGGACGGACAGCGGAGGGAGGAGGACAGCGGGGGGAGGACGGACAGCGGAGAGAGGAGGACGGACAGCGGGGGGAGGAGGACAGCGGGGGGAGGAGGACGGACAGCGGGGGAGGAGGACAGCGGGGGGAGGAGGACGGACAGCGGGGGGAGGAGGACAGCGGGGGGAGGACGGACAGCGGAGGGAGGAGGACAGCGGAGGGAGGAGGACAGCGGAGGGGAGGACGGACAGCGGAGGGGAGGAGGACAGCGGAGGGGAGGAGGACAGCGGAGGGGAGGATAGACAGCGGAGGGGAGGACGGACAGCGGGGGGAGGAGCGCAGACGGGGAGCCTCACCCGCAGGTACGCCACCAGCTCCTCGCACTGCATGCGGCCGCCCCGGGGCACGGTCATGTTCTTGGGGTGGCCCGGGGACCTGCTGTGGAGGAAGAGCGCTCGGCGGATGGCGCCCTTCTGCTTGAGCTTGTCCAGGAGAAGCTCCACCTGGAAGTCTGCACAGACAGAGGCTACAACCGACAGGCCCCGCGGACACCCACCCCCAGCCCCTCCCCTGGCCCTGCGGACACTCACCCCCAGCCCCTCCCCCGGCCCTGCAGACACCCACCCCCAGCTCCTCCCCCCGCCCCGCAGATAACCCCACCCCCAGCCCCTCCCCCGGCCCCGCAGACACCACTCCCCCCCCCGCGGACACCCACCCCAAGGACACCCACCCCCCCCCCCCACCCCCCCCCCCCCCCCCCCCCCCCCCCCCCCCCCCCCCCCCCCCCCCCGCCTGGTGCTGCCCTCACAGGCCAGGCTCGCTCTTCCCGCAGCCCCGACACCGTCTCCTCTGTGGGAGCCTCCTCTCACCCCCACAGGGCCTGCCTCCCTTCTCCCCGTGAACACCACACACCACCACACGCACCAGCGCACGAACCAGAAACACAACACGCACCAGCCCCCAGTGTGACCCCTCAGTGACCCCCAGCCCCCGTGGGACCCCCAGCCCCCGTGTGACCCCCAGCCCCCAGTGGGACCCCCAGCCCCCAGTGTGACCCGGACACTCACTCAGCTTCGGGGGGAGCGTGCCTTTGCCGTCCGCCCGCAGGCAGAACCTGACATTGAAGCTGCGGGAGAAGAGGACAGTCCGTCACCGGGCACGCAGCGTGAGCACACGCAGAACACGCCGCCTCCGCCTGCCCCACACCGTCCCCGCAGAGGCCTGTCCGTCCGGCCGGCTGTCTGTCTGTCTAACGTGCTGAGCACGGGGCACGCGGCCTCCATCCGCGGCCACTGCCCGCCATCGGCCCTCGCGGGGAAGGAAGAGAGGGATTCGCTGCCTCCCTCCGAGTCCGCAGAGGGGAGGCCCCCCGCCAACGCCCCGTCCCGTCCTCAGCCCCCGGCGCGTCCTCAGCCCCCGGCGCGCCCCCGCTGGCCAGCGGGCCCGACCGCCCTCGGGAAGAACCGTCCCCATCAGTCCTGCTCCCCCCTCTCCGCGCCCCGGCCGCAGCCAGGAGCCGGGGCCCCCAAAGTGGGCGCTCCGGTGACCGGCAGCACGTGGGTCAGCTCCCTCCTCACTGAGCTGTGCTCACTCTGACGTGTAGGAGAAAGACACTGGTTTCTCCATTTTATCTTAACACGTTGTAAAGCAGCATATGTCAGCTTAACGAAAGAAACCTTAATAAAATTACAAATACAAGTAGAATGAAAACATAGCAAAGTCATGCACTGTAAGAATAGCATAAAAATACCTGGCCAAGCCTCTCTATGAAGCTTTCAGAGGAGAAAAGAAAAACAGAAAGAAAAAAAAAGAATAGCATAAAAATATGGAGACTTGAGAAACCCCAAACTATAGAATAATTCAAACGTTATTAATTTTTTTTTCTTTAAAAACTAGTAAAGGGACAAGTGAGAGACTGGTATATTAGAGCAAAATAATATTTTTTCATTCAGCCACTCAGATATTAAATCTGAAAAAGATCATACCTATTAAAAATTAAAATGTTCACGGGTCTTTCTTAGAATTAAATATAAATGAATTCTGAGATCTTATTAGCTTTTTCTTCTTTTTAATATATTCACTGAGCATGCGTCAGCTAAAAACTACAGTAGTTTTTGGCCAGGCCGGTGTGGCTCAGTGGTTGAGCATTGACCTATGAACCAGGCCACAGTTTGATTCCCGCTCGGGGCACAGGCCCGGGTTGCAGGCTCCATCCCCGGTGTGGGGCGTGCAGGGGGCATGATTCTCTCTCATCACTGAGGTTTGTATCTCTCCCTCTTCCTTTCTCTAAAACAGCGGTTCTCAACCTTTCTAATGTCACAACTCACAGGTTGAGAACCGCTAGCAGGGTCGCCTAAGACCATCAGAAAACACAGATATTTACATTATGATTCATAACAGTAGCAAAATTAGAGTTATGAAATAACAACGAAAATAATTGTATGGTTGGGGGTCTGTATTAAAGCGTTGTGGCATTAAAAAGTTTGAAAACCACTGCTCTAAAATGTGTGTGTGTGTGTGTGTATACACACACACACACACACATACACACACACATAAACTTTACACTCGTTTTTAACATATTCTACAGCTTTCTACAGACCTTTCTGGAATGATATTTCTATAACCCAATCGACGACGTGGTAAGAGAGCAGACAGGTGAAATCCGCATTTGCACTGTGTCAGCCCTGCCTTCACTGGTTGTTTTTATATTATTTATAATGACCGAACCACAGTCAGAACAAGGACCGTAACCACCACAGCACAGCGAACGCTCTCACCAGGACACTTTGAGGTCCGTCCCCGGCAGCGGGCAGGTCTTGTTGTCTTGGTTCAGGATGCTCGGGTAGACCTCCAGGCTGGCGTGGACGGTGATGACCGGCCTGGCTCTGGGGAAGGGAGAGGGGGAGAGAGAGGGGGAGTGTTTACAGTGCTGGGCGGACTGAGCCTGTCGGGCTCACACCCACTCCCGGGCAGAGGAAAGACAAGAACACAGCCTCAGAACGAACGGCCACTGTCCCCGCGCCCAGGGCTGCGGATTCCGGCAGGCGAGGCCGGTGACTGGCAAATTCCTCGGCCCCAGGCGACAGCGGACGATCGGCCACACTCTGCGAACTCTGCCGTGAAAGCAGGACAGGGAAGCCAGCTGTGGGCCACGGACCTCACACACACACACACACACACACATGCGCGCGCGCGCACACACATACACACACACACACACACACACACACACGCACAGGGCGGGGAAATGAGGGCCGTGCACCACCCGTGCTGTTTCGGACGATCTAAGATCCATGCCACATGTAACGTCAGTGCGACACGGGAAAAATCCACAACATACAAAGGATGTGCGCACACACATTATTTTAATGCCTCGTGTGTTTCTGATTCTATACACTAATCTATTATATAAAAGGATAATATGCTAAATGCCCAACTGTTGGACTGTTCAACAGGTAGCTATGACACACAATGACCACCAAGGGGCAGACGGTCCATGCACAGGCATGGAAACATGGAACAGAATAATGAATCTGAGAGGAAGAGGGGGAGGGGGAAGGTGGGAAGAGATTAACCAAAGGTCTTATATGTATACTAGAGGCCCAGTGCATGGATTCAGGCACTGGTGGAGTCCCTCAGCCCCGTCTGCGGGGATCGGGCCGAAACCAGCAGTCAGACATCCCCAGAGGGGTCCTTGATTGATAGGGAGCAGGCCAGGCTGAGGGACCCCACCAGTGCATGGATCTGCACACTGGGCCTCTAGCAAACTAATAACGAGTCTGAGAAGAGACTTTTTTTTTTTTTTATCTAAGCCCTTTTAAAATTATTTGAATGTTTATCACTTGCATGTATTACTTCATTAGCGGCCCTTTTAAAAACTGAAACAGGGCCCAGCCGGCGCGGCTCAGAGGCTGAGCATCACCCTATGAACCAGGAGGTCAGGGTTCGATTCCGGATCAGGGCACAGGCCCGGGTTGTGGGCTCCATCCCCAGTGTGGGACGGGCAGGAGGCAGCCGATCCGTGATTCTCTCTCATCCTGGACGTTTCTCTCTCTTCCCCTGAGAGCCACAGTCCCGTTCCCCCAGCTCCAGCCCATCAGCCTCGGCCGGTTCCCAGCCCGCGCCAACGCCGTGGACGGTGGGCACCCTCCTCTCCCTGGGCGGCGGGAGGATGCCCGAGGGCAGGGGGGACGGGCACGGAGAGTGACTGGGACGTGCAGGAGGCAGGGGAACACGGGCTGCCCTGAGCCACGGCGGTCCCGGACGCCCTTCCACGCGGCCTTTGTGGTCAGAACGTGACACAAACACCACGTTAGTTTCTGAAACGTCAGTTCCTATAACCTGGGGGGATGTTTAAAAGGTGGGAGACCCCCCAGACACGATTGCAAAAACGGAGAGGGAAAGCCTGCAGGCTTTCTGAAATTGAAAACACCTGCAGCTCTCTCTACTCACTCGGGACTCTCCTTCTGTAAGGACTCCTGCCTGTGGGAAATCTTAACTAGAAAGAGCAAACTGCCGTCGCTTCAGGAGAATTAAGCTGAAGTTAGAACACGGGACTTCCCCGCAAACGTCCAGTTAATTCGGAACAGAAGCGGCGTGGGAGCATGCTCACCTGTACAGCACGGCTCTGTCCACTCCAAACGCTCCCACAATCAAGTCTTAGAAAGAGCAGAAAAAAGTGTTAATGATTTTTTAAAACTCACACGCCATTCCATACAACTGTCAGTACACACAGACAGGATTCAAACACCGTCTCCGACCCGCCTTCCTGAGGAGGCTCAGGATGACCTTTAAGGTCTGTCATAATGACTCCGAAGTCACAGGAGCCCAGAGAAAGATGTCCCTGTCTCCGCTGGCTCCAACCAGCGGACGGGGGTGGGCCAGCTCCTTTCTGAGTCTCTCCTCGTCCGGAAGGCAGTGATGAGCTGAGAAAGCGCGCCTTCTTCAGACAATTACCCAAAATAACATATTTGTTAAAATCACAATGAGTGGTCACGTGCACAAAAATGTTAGATCACTGAAAACTAAGAGGCCCTGCCCAGTTTGGCTCAGTGGATAGAGCGTCGGCCTGTGGACTGAAGGGTCCCGGGTTCGATTCCCGGTCAGGGCACAGCCCAGGTTGTAGGCTTGATGCCCAGTGTGGGGCGTGAAGGAGGCAGCCGATCCATGACTCTCTCTCATCATGGATGTTTCCGTCTCTCTCCCCCTTCCTCTCCGGCATCCATAAAATACGTTTATATTTTTTAAAACAAGGAAGGCTGGCTGGCGTTAAAACCTCAGAAGGAGCGTTCGGCTGGCGTATCACTTCTCGGACTTTCCCTCACAGGCTCAGGGCAGGAAGCTCGGAGTCTGAGGTTTGGCTGGAAATGCCCAGAAACAGAGCCTCCTTTCCTTCCAGCCCCGGGGCAAGGAGAGGGCCGCCCACCACGTGTGCCGGCTGGCACGGGAGATCCCGGACCGATGAACACGGAGTCCACGTGGACCGTGTGCCCGGCCGGCACGGGAGATCCCGGACCGATGAACTCAAACACGGAGTCCACACGGGCCCGTGTGCCGGCCGGCACGGGAGATCCCGGACCGATGAACACGTGTCCATGTGGCCCGTGTGCCGGCCGGCACGGGAGATCCCGGACCGATGAACACGGAGTCCATGTGGCCCGTGTGCCCGGCCAGCACGGGAGATCCCGGATCGATGAACACGGATCCACACAGGACCGTGTGCCGGCCGGCACGGGAGATCCCGGACCAATGAACACGGAGTCCACGCGGGACCGTGTGCCGGCCGGCACGGAGATCCCGGACCGATGAACTCGAACACGGAGTCCACGTGGCCCGTGTGCCCGGCCGGCAGCTCTGCCTCCGGCGCACGCACCTGGGTACCCGTTGCGGTCGATGTCCGTCTGGCCCTTCATGGCGTAGCCGAAGCTGGGCGGCATGGTCTGGGCGGCCCAGCGGCCCTCCAGCGCCTGGGACGGGGCCGCGTTCAGGCCCGTGGCCCTGCCGTTGAAGATGTACACGACGCCCTTCCGGTCCTCGCCCCCGTACGGGGCGGCGATGGCCACGTCTGTGGGGGAGGAGAGGGGAGGGCGGGAGGGGAGGAGGGAGAGGAGGGAGGAGGGAAGAGAGAGGCAGTCTTAGTGTGGCTCACTCCCTAACGCAGCCCCGGGTTCGAGGACTGGAGCAGCCCTGGGTGGAGGTGACAGGAACGCGGAGGCAGACGCTCTGGGTCTGACCTTGGACAAGCCCGTTAGCCTTCGGGACCTCACGCCTCTCATCCTTCAGAGGAGGGAGGGGAGGGCCAACATCCCAGCTAACGGCGGGGTGAGGTTTGGGGTTTTTTTTCCCCCTTAAGCAAAAGTGAATCTGGCTTGGGAACTTAAAAATCAGAAATTCATCATGGTCTTGCTCAGCTTACACTGAAATAACATAAACCAATAAACGTTTAGAATTAAAAAAAAAAAAAACTAAACAAAACCACCAAGCGGTCACTATGACCTTCTTAACTCAGTTATTTACAAACGGTCCCTCCCCGCCCCCTGCGGTGCCGCCCCGGGCAAGCCCCCCACCGTGGCCTGGGCCCTGGGAGAGGGATGAAGCTTTCTCTTCGTTTGTAATGTCCTCTGAACAGTGCTTAGAACGTCCTCTGAATGGTCAGGGCCCGATCCCTACGTGCTGTAGATACACACACTGGCAGCTCAGCCCGGCAGCCTGTGGCTTTCAGAAAGGGCTTTCGTAGTGTTGTTATTATTATTATATTTTAAATCTTGGTCGAGTGTAACCTACATTCATCCTACATAATAAAAGCCACCTTACATTTTTATAAAACGCCTACAGCGACTGGTTAGATTACTAAACGGGGCGGTTCTAACACAGGGAGCTCATTCCTTTTACAGCCTCCCTCCGTCACAACCCAGGGACAGCGTCAAAAGTGTCCACAGCCGATCCCAGCCCTGAGTGCGGGTGACAGCCTGGCCCGGGCCTGGAGCGTGTCCTCCTGGTCTGCCTGTCCCCACGGCGGGCACAGGGGGCACTGCGGGCGAGGCGGACAGCGGCTCAGGGCCGGCCGGAATGGCCCTGCCTCTCGGGCAGGAAGAGGAAGCAGGGCCTGGGAATCCGTAGCTGAGTGAGCTCCGAGGTTAGAACCGTCCCGTTTGATCATCTGACTTCTGAACCGTCTGCTCTGGTGCTTAAGAGAAGAGCACGTCACGTTGAACCTGGGCGTCCGACACGGTCACTCACGTCCTCCCCGGAAGGAGCTGCTCACGGGGGCAGGTCTCCACGGGCCCGGACCCGAGCCCCCCTGCACCCCGCCCCCCGCCCCCGCGGGCCGGGCCCCTCACCATTGAAGCCGTCCTGGTCCCGGTCGCCCAGGGGCCCGGACCCGAGCCCCCCTGCACCCCGCCCCCCGCGGGCCGGGCCCCTCACCGTTGAAGCCGTCCTGGTCCCGGTCGCCCAGGGGCCCGAACCCGAGCCCCCCTGCACCCCGCCCCCGCGGGCCGGGCCCCTCACCGTTGAAGCCGTCCTGGTCCAGGTCGCCCAGGGGCGCGATGGCGCTGCCGAAGCGCGCGAAGACCTCGGAGCCGTGGAGCCGGGCCGTGCGGAAGCCGCCCGCCGGCCGCTGCAGCGCCACCAGCACCTGCCCCACCTCCTGCAGCTTCCCGTCCGCGCCGCGGTCCATGAACAGCGGGGCGCCCACCAGCACGTCCGCCAGGCTGAGAACAGACCCCCATCCTGTCACTCCCCCCCCATCTCCCAGCCAAACCATCATTCCACACCTCGTGCCCCTCCCACTCTTTAAGGAAAGAAAGCTCGGAGCAATCTACAAAACATTACTCTCTCCTTCCTGTCAGCCGTCGGCAAACTCATCGGTCACCAGAGCCAAATACCAACAGGACAACGACTGACGTTTCTTCGGAGAGCCACGTTTTTTAATCTTAAACTTCTTCTAACGCCACGTCTTCAACACAGACTCGCCCAGGCCGAGGTGTTTTGTGGAAAAGCCACACTCTAGGGGCCAGAGAGCCGCATGTGGCTCGAGAGCCGCGGTTTGCCGACCACGGCTACATTTGATCAGAGCTATTATAAGGAATGATGAGGGTTGGCAGGGAGGGGGGAGGTGAACTCACATGTGTACACGCATAGCCCATGGACCGGACAATGGGAGGGGGGCTGGGAGACAGGGGGGCTGGGAGAGGTCAGAGGGTGGACGGGGAGAGGTGGGGTGGGGGAGATGGGGCATCGGGAATACTTTGAACAACAGGATGTTAACAGATAAAGCTCAGAGGAGCCTGTGTTCCTGACACGGCTGCTCAGACAGGCTTCCCGAACACAAGACGGGAGCACAGGGCCCAGGAGGCAGAAGGAACGTTAGTCTCAGGAAGGCAGGCGTAAGCGCGGCCAAGCTGTGTCTGCAAACACAGTTCTCACTCACTCATCCCCGTTGATGTCCGTGGCGGCGACGGCGAATCCGAAATAGGCCGCCATCTGTGAGGAACGAGAGGACAGGTTACCGGCGGTGACACAGCCAGAGGGGGGTTCCCCCCGCACAGCGTGTCCTCTACGCGCCTCCTCTCATTCACCCACCCACACGCCCCCGCAGGCTCCGGGCATGTCTGTCCTAGACTCTGAGCAGAGCGTGTCCCGTGTGCACCATTTCAGCAACTGTGCCATGACAGCCCGGCCGGAGGTCATGGTTCCAGGTCAGGGCACAGGCCCGGGTGTGGGCTCGATCCCCAGTGGGGGGCGTGCAGGAGGCAGCTGATCCATGATTCTCTCTCATCATGGATGTTTCTCTCTCCCCATCCCTTCCTCTCTGAAACCCATAAAAAATATTTAAAATAATAACAACGCTGCACACGGGAGCCCGAGCTGCCTGATGGTCCTAATGCAAAGCCGAGGTTCCCACAAAGAGCGGAGGAGAAAGGTGCCTGCACACAGGAGGGTCATGCCTGCACACAGGAGGATCATGTCTGTACCCAGGAGGATCGTGACTGCACACAGGAGGATTATGCCTGCACACAGGAGGGTCATGGCCACACACAGGAGGGTCATGTCTGCACACGATTCATGGCCGCACACGGGAGGATCATGTCTGCACACAGGAATATCATGACCGCACACAGGAGGATCATGACCGCACACGGGAGGGTCATGGCCACACACAGGAGGATAATGACCGCACACGGGAGGATCATGCCAGAAGCCAATTTCAGCACGTCAGAGTGACTGAGGGCATTTCCCCAGGCCTAAAAAGGATGCATAAGTTGATTGTTTGCTGCCAGATAGCTGAGGGCACTTCAATCTACATGGTATTGCCTCCTGTTGGCCAAACACTTGAGCAACTGAGGGCAATTCTCTAATCTGACAATGGATTCTGTACCTAACCCTACCCTTTGATGTGTGTATCTCCACCTTGCCTTAGAACAGACTGTGCTAATAAAAAGCAAGGAGTCCTGAGACAAGGAAAACTTGGTTCCTTTAACTAAATCTTCTCTGACTCTCCCCAATACACCTTTCAAAATTATGTTTCCTCTCTGGACTCTTATTTATGCACAGCCCTTCTCCAGACTGCTGAACCCTTCTAGATGCCGGGTCAAGATCACCGCCAGGATCTTGCCTGTACAAGAGGGTCATGACTACACACAGAAGTATCATGACTGCACATGGGTCATGGCTGCATGCTGGAGGATCATGCCTACACATAGGAGAATCGTACCTACACACAGGCAGGTCATGCCTACACACAGCAGGATCATGCCTGCACATAGGAGGGTCATGTCTTACATAGGAGGGTCATGTCTATACATAAGAGGGTCATGTCTGTGCATAGGAAGAGAATCGTGCCTGCACACAGCAGGATCATGCCTGCACACTGGAGGGTCATGCCTGCAGACAGGAGGAGCTGTCTGAGGTGAGGAAGCCGCCCCGGCACAGAGGGACCCCCTGCACCCCGAGGGCAGGCCACTCACTCCCTGCTGAGCAGCAGCCCTGGCTGTCCCCCAAGGGAAGAGGCTCGGGGATCGGGGTCCAGTCCCTCGCGATCAACCCTCCAGGAGGCCCAGCCATCCCAGCTGAGCGGGATGTGGGCCTGAGCCGGGATCCGAAACCGGACAGCTTCCCCCCTCCATCCCTCCCGAGTGCTAGCGGCTCTTCCCGGCCGTTACCACCTAGGAGTGGACCACAGGGTCATGTAAAGGGCACAGACCTGCCTCAGAGGGAGGGTAAGTCATCAGCATGAAGAGGATGTTTCTGGTTTGTGTGTGAGTGGCTGGATTCTGCATTTCCTTTTGTAAAACCAACTAGCTTAACATGCAATTACAAAGTATTTTAAAATCAACTAACTTAACATGCAATTACAAAGTATTTGCTCAAAAAATTACTTTGGTTAAAGCAATATGAAGTAATTAAAGCCCATTTTACATCTGTAGTGTTGATTACTGACCAGTACTTATTACATATTGAATATCACACCATTAGGATTTGCCCAGAAGAGCTGTGAGACCTTCGGAGACGCCGACAGTAAGATGTTAAATGGAAACACGTTGTAAAGGCGTACCTGCTCACCGGTGAAATTGTACAGGGAGGACATGTTCTTCCCATCATAGATATACACCTTCCGGGAAAACAGAAGGAGATGAGATGCGGGAAAAGTGAAGAGAGCCCAGATCTTTTAAAAAGCATCTTTAACTTTCCTACCATTCCCAAAGTCCTCGCCGCTCTCGGGACTCCGGAAACGAAGTCTGGAAAGAAAAAGCCCCATTACTCGTTTTTAAACCACACTGGGCACCAGAGGAGGAAGGGGCGTGTCAGAGACTGTGGTTTCGTTATGTAACAGACGGTAAGGAAGAGATTTTCTAAAGAATCGGAACCCATAACCAGGGACCAGTGTGCTTCAAACAGACTCATGAGTGCCCTCCGACACACGCACGTGTGATCCGGTGGAAAAGGCAGGAGACAAAGTGGCTGAAGAATGAAGCAAAGCCCTGGCCCGCGTGGCTCAGGGGTTGAGCGTTGGCCTATTAACCAGGAGGTCAGGGTTCAATCCCCGGTCAGGACCCGATCCCCAGGAGACAGCCGATCCATGATTCTCTCTCCTCATTAACTTTTCTCTCTCTCTCTCTCCCTGTCTCCTTTCCTCTCCAAAGTCAATAATACATTTAAGAAAAAGGTAAGAATGAAGAAAACTGTATTTACAGGATTGAAAACCAGCAAATGAAATAGGACAGAGGTGGCTGCTACCCAGAAATGGATCCGCATCAGGGCAGGTCTGCAGCCCCTGATGGGCTGAGGGATTATGGGGAGGGTGGGGAGACAGAGGGTGGGGTGAGGGGAGGTGGGGTTTCAGGAGGGTGGGGTGAGGGGAGGGTGGGGAGACAGAGGGTGGGGTGAGGGGAGGTGGGGTTTCAGGAGGGTGGGGTGAGGGGAGGATGGAGTGAGGGAGGGGAGGGGGATAAGGTGGGGAGGGTGCCAATGGCCTGAGGAAGGTGCAGCCGCGGCCCCCCCCCCCCCCCCACCGCGGACTGCCTCAGAGCGAGGAGGACGGAGCCACGGAAACACAGCGGGACCTGGTCCCTCGAACTTAATTCGTCCCAGGAGGCCGTCCTGGCAGCGATTCGATTGAAACGCGTTTGAAAAAGGGTGACACGCAGCTCGCGCCGACCCTACCGTCCACACCGTCGCCGTTGAAGTCGCCGACCGCCACGGAGTAGCCTGCACGGGAGCAGAGGGGAGGCATCAGCGCGGCCTCCCCCGGGCGCGTCACGGGCACGAGGAAGGCGCCTTACGGGCCGGCTCTCCGAGGAGGAGGGTCTTCTCGGCAAACCAGCCGCCACCAGCCCGCGGGGCCCACCTCCTCGGCGGCCGCGCACCGTGTCTGCCTGTGCACGTTCAGGGAGCCCGGGGCAGGGCAGGGGGGAGCGGACGGCCGTGACTGCGAACGCCGCCCCCCGCATTTAACGCCGAAAACAACAGGCGCTCGGAGCCAGGCCCCTGGGCGTGAGGCTCGGAACGGCACGCTGCGAGTGAGGGGCTTCTCACAAGCGAGGGCCTCTCTGTGCCTGAGTTCCTTTATTTTATATAAAATAGAGGCCCAGTGCCTGGAATTCGTGCACAGGTAGGGTCCTTAGCCTGGCAGGTGACCAGGGCCGATCTGCAGGTTGACTGGTTGGGGCGACTGGGAGGCCCCCACGGGCACTACCTTGGCTGGCCTGGTAGCGCCTGCTCACCGGCCCAGCCTCCCACTGCCACCGCCAGTCACCGCCCTCTGTGGGATGACCGGCAGGGCAATCGGAGGGCCCCCGCTGGCACCCACCTTGGCTGGCCTGGCGCCACCCGCGTGCTGTCCCTACCCCCTGCCCCAGGAGCGTCTGCCCCCTAGTGTCTGCATCATAACAACCGGTCATTCTGCCCATCATTCTGCTTGGACAATCGATTTGTGTATTAGGCTTTTATTATATAAAATGGGAACAATTACAGTGCACGCAACAGACTTCTTGTGAGGATTCAGTGAGTTAAGACTGAAATCCAGTAGCCCAACAGCACAACGATTGACATTCCTTTGGAGAGCCACATTTTTTAAACTTAAACTTCTTCTAACGCCACTTCTTCAACACAGACTCGCCCCGGACGTGGTGTTTTGTGGAAGAGCCGCACTCAGGGGCCAAAGAGCCGCCTGTGGCTCGCGAGCCGCAGTCTGCCGACCACGGGTGTGAATGATCATGCTCTTAGATTGCAGTTACGGAAATGTAACATAACCATGCGGAATTACATGCCCCTCACGTCATAAAAAGAACACAGAAACCTGAGTCTGTTTCACAGAAGAGTTCCCTACGGAAAGCAGCAGCTGCAGGACCCGTCCCCTCGAGCCCAGGACTCGAACCCGCGTGGGCCCCACCTACCCAGGTAGCTGTCGTCGAAGACGGCCTGTGCGGTCCGCGTCGCCAGCTGGTTGCTGTACTTGACGCTGTACACCTTGGGGTCGTATTTAGAGACAATTTCTGCCACTTGGTCCGAGATGAGCTGGCCTGGAACAGAGAGGACACAGTCACTTCCCCACTCGAGCTGCAGATGCACGAGGAAAACAGCTTCGATGTTATCATTCCCACCGATGAGCCGTCAGTGCCTCTCCTTCGCAACCTTAAGCCTGACACTGGATTTCATCGTTAAACCACCATTATTATTTCTAATCCCTCTAGCACACACATAAAATTGGTCTCTGCTAATACACAAAATTTTCTGAATAGAGACTTTGTCTTAATTCCCTAAAAGAAAGGAAAAAATCAATGTTAAATAAATGGAATAAAATCAAGGGCTATTTTCCAACAAAATTGGCCAGCCAGGTCTACAGGCCCTACCTGAGCATGAATTTCGGGCCCTGGGCCTCTAGTGCTATACTATGTAACATACTATCTTTATAAGACACTATAAATACCGTCTTACAGTCCTTTAAAGGACACTGTGTAACTGGTAAGTAATGTGTATGTCCTCCGAATGACTATAAAGTCCCTGTTTATTCACATATGGCTCTTTTTCAAAACCGAGTTATTCACTGCTAAAGTGTAGGTTCATTTTTTGGGAACCCCTTGTGGGTTGTATTTTCCTGTTTCTTTCTAAGTGAAATAAGCCAGTCTGAGAAAGACACGCATCACGTGATCTCACATGCGGAGTCTAATGAACAAAATGAACTGACCAACAGAATGAGGCCCGAAGCAGGGGGCGTGGGACAGATGGACATGCCTCGATGTGGGGGTGGGGGGAGGAGGAGAGAGAAACCCAAGAACACACATGCACAGCCCATGGACACGGACAATGGGGGGTGGAGACCTGGGGGAGGGGGTTAGGGCTGGGCAGAGAGCGGTCAAGGGGGGAAAGGGAGACATCTGTAATGCTATCAACAATGATATATATATATATGTTAAAATAACAATGATTTGAAATCTCACAGGAGCGCGCTGAGACCGGTGGGTGTGAATCGGCACGGTCATTAGTGGGCGATGTGAACCACGTGACCTACCTTGCCAGTAGAAGCTCCCCGGGCCGCCCAGGAGCACTCTGTCGGCCTGGATTAAAGCAAACAAAACGAGGTGTTTAGAAGAGGAAGCTTTCAACACGGGAGCAGTGACATGCACGTGAGAGCGCCATCTGTGCACATGTATGAACATGGGTACACGGACATTAAAGAGAACAGAATCATAAATCGCAGACGCATCCACCTCCGTCTCAGGCATTCCCAAGCTGCCTTATCTAAAACACCAGAAATGAGAAGCTGACTGTGTGAAAATTAACGGACATAACCCCACACCTACAGGTCCTGTGGACCGGCGCTGCCTCACAGACTGGGTTCGAACGTCGTCACAGGGTTACAACACGGAAAACAGTCACTCCTCACTACTGCCTTCTGCATCTGTGAGGACACGGCCACCGTCCTTCCCAGGACCCTCACACATGGTCACCCGCCGGGTCACTCTCCGGCCGGGGTCATGTTCACCGGCTGTCTGCATGAAACCAGCGGCCAGGGCAGAGCAGCGGAAACACGACCCTCAGTTTTACCCACGACAGGGAGGGAGGCGGGACTCCCGTGCGGTCTCACACGGCACTTACTTTCGTGAAATCGATGCTGAACCCTCCTTGACAGAAGCCCTGTCCGTCAGCGTCAATATTTTCTAAAAAAAAAAAAAAGATTGGAAATGGGCACAAGCCCCAAACACCCCCCCCCCCCCCCCGAGAACAGCCCTGACATCACCGTGATGACGGGACCGCGCCCCGTCTCCCTCACGCGGGCTCCCACTCACGGAGCCGCCACCACACAGACACGGCACACGCGTGTTCTTGCCACGTGGACCAGAGAGGAAAGGCCCAGCCAGTCACTGGACAACGAAGATGCCAGCTTTCAGAAGTCTTACTTTTAACCACAAACCACAGCACGCTTAGATTTTATCTCACACACACACACACACACACACGCCACCCAACACGCACCTATGTACCTACAGCAATCTCACAAAACACCGTCACCGTTCTCACGCACCGTACACACTACCCTCTGTAGTTTATCCTGTTTCGTCCCAACTGTTTTGGTGACTGGCTATGACCGGCTATTCTGACTTCGTAAAACATGATGAGCTGTGACGGGAGTTAAAATTCCCCTTCAAAATCCCTGTTTCTGCCAAAACTGGTTTGGCTCAGTGGATAGAGCATTGGTCTGCGGACTGAAGGGTCCCGGGTTCAATTCCGGTCAAGGGCATGGACCTTGGTGGCGGGCACATCCCCAGTAGGGGGTGTGCAGGAGGCAGCTGGACGATGTTTCTCTCTCATCGATGTTTCTAGCTCTCCATCCCTCTCCCTTCCTCTCTGTAAGAAAATCAATAAAATATATATATTTTTAAATCCCCGTTTCTGACTGCTATGACCCTATAGCCGGAGGTCCTAGCACCAGCGAAGAGATACACACACTCCTAGCTCACACATCTCCTACGTACATGGGAGAGCCAGTAACGACAACAAAACCGACTTAAGGAACAGCCCAGGCCTTCGGGGGAAGCCGGCACCAGCTGACGTCCTGTGAGAAGCAAACACCGGCCGCCTCACAACGCGCTCAGCTCTGGGGTGGGTGAACGCGGACGGCGCTCGACAGGCCCCGCCAGGACCTTTTCCCCGATCACAGAGGCCGTCCGCCTGCTCCGGGGCGACCCTCTCCGGGGGACGGTTCCCATCCGTCTAAGCCAGACTGAGCGTGAGTCCCAGACGCCAGGTGAACCTACAGTTCTCCCTCCTCTTACTTTGAGGATTAACAGGAAACGGTGGATAAAAAGGCCACTCTTCACTGGGCGAGGAATTTTCCCTCCTTAACCTACTTCTCAGTCACGGGCACACAGCATCCCGTCACCTGCAGGCCCGCGGTGATCACGCACTTACACGCCCCGTGGAGCCCTGGCCCGGTCCTGTCGAGGAATCCGCACAGCCGGCGTCCCCACAGGAAAGTCATCCCTGTGGCTGTGTTCGCCTCCCAAGCAGAGGAACCGAAACCCATCTACTGTAAGTCACTGGGGCCACGGGCCCGGACTTTTGTCGAACACTCCCACCAAAACTCCTGGCCCCTTTCTAAAAATCCTGGGAACTGCCCCAAGATCACACACCTCATGTCCCACACTCAGGTTTTTTTTAAGAACTAACCCCGGGAGTGGGAGTGACCCCGTGTGAAACGGGAACTGCCGGCCGGCTCCCGGCGTCGGTGCCGTCCCCGGAGAGTTCTCCCCACCCCGAGCCAGAGGCGCCGTTCCTCTCTCCGAGGTCCCTCCGGGGGCGGCCTCTGATCGTCAGAATTCCTCCGCTTCCTGAACATCCCGCAGAAACCACCCTGCCCTTTCAAAGGTTCCTAGCGGGAACACTGTTTCTCTTTAATGGGTGTGGGGTTTTTTAAATTGATTTTTAGAGCGAGAATAAGGGAGAGGGAGAGAGAGACAGAAACATCCGTGATGAGAGAGAATCACAGACTGGCTGCCTCCTGCAGGCCCCCAGGGGGGGTGGCGCCTGCAATCCAGGCCTGTGCCCTGACCGGGAATCGAACCCTGACCTCCCGGTTCCTGGGTGACGCTCAGCCCCCGAGCCGCGCCGGCTGACAGGAACACCGCTAACCGGAGCTGGTGCCGCTGGGAGCTCCGTGCTGCCATCCCTCCTGCAGGAGCTCGGCTGCGATCCTGCGGACGGGCCCGCTCCTCCCTGAGCGGACAGACCGCCCACGGCGGGCCGGGGGCAGGAGGCCGCTCGCTCCGGGACCACCTCCCACGGCCGGGCCTGTCCAAGCCGCCCGGCAGCACCTCTGCCCGCGGTCCCAGGGGGCAGCGAAGGCCGCCAGCCGCCAGCACCCCGACCGCCGAGGCCAGAGCGGCTTGTGGGGCGGGGGCAGGGCCAGGGTGCTGATCGGTGATTCTCTCCCATCGATGTTCCTAGTTCTCTATCCCTCTCCCTTCCTCTCTGTAAAAAATCAATAAAATATATTTAAATTTAAAAAGAAGAAGAAGAAAAAACTCAGTGGAGCTTCTTTTGACGAAAAGTGACTAAAAATACAAACTTCCAACCTGGTGTATCCGTGGCCACTGACCACGAGGATGGAGACTCTTTCTTTCGGAGACAAGCCTGCCGCCCGCACACCTGTCCTGACTCCACGCTAACAGGCCTGGCTTCACTGTGCTGTCCTCCACACGACAGCCTGTGTGTAAATGTTACCCCTACACTCACCCACACACACTCACACACACACTCACACACACACACACACACACACTCACACACACACACACTCACACACACACACACTCACACACACACACCCACACGCACTCACACACACATACACGCACACACACTCACCCACATGCACTCACACACTCACACACACACTCACACATGCACTCACACACTCACACACACGCACTCACACGCACACACACACACTCACACGCACTCATACACGCACCCACACGCATTCACACACGCACTCACACGCACTCACACACTCACACACACATACTCACACATGCACACACATACATACTCACACATACACACACACTCACACACATGCACTCACACACACATACACGCACACACGCACATGCACACGCACCCACACACACTCACACACACACTCACACATGCACACACACTCACACATACACTCACACACGCACCCACACGCACCCACACGCACTCACACACACTCACACATGCACACACACTCACACATGCACACACACTCACACATGCACACACACTCACACATGCACACACACACTCACACATGCACACACACATACACACTCACACACACACAAACTCATACACACACATACACACACATATACACACAAATACACACACTCACACACACACACACTCACACGCACACAAACTCACACACACACACTCACACACGCACTCACACACGCACTCACACACACGCACACACGCACACGCACACGCACCCACACCCTTAGCCATGCAGGCCCAGCCCTGCCCTCGGAGGCGGCCCCCCGCCCCCCGCGCCCCCCCCGCGCCCCCCCCGCGCCCCCCCCCCCGCCCCCCGCGCCCCGCGCCCCGCGTACTTGAGCGGCAGGGGGCGTACTCCACGGTGCGCGCCCCGTCCTGCAGGAAGCAGGTGCCCACGGGCTCGCGCTCCTGCTTGGTCTCCGTCCTCCAGTGGTACAGCGGGGCGCAGGCCTGCGCAGGGGGTGAGGGGTGAGCCAGTCCCCAGGAGCCGGGCTCAGACGGCCGCCGCCGGGGAGCCACAGTTCTCCGGCGTGGGCTCCATGTGCGGACGGTGCGTATTTCCCGCCCCGGGCAGACAATCTGGGGCCCAGACCGGCCCCGGGACACCCCGCACCGAGGACGTGAGCACGAGAGCAGCCGCTGAAGGAGCCCGAGAAGGAGGGGCCAGCGCGAGGGGCCGGCAGCCAAAATGAGGGGGTGCCAGGCCAGTGTGGCTCAGCGGTTGGGTGCGACCCATGAGCCAGGCCAGTGGTCGGCAAACTCATCCGTCCACAGAGCCAAATACCAACGGCACAATGATTGACATTTCTTCGGAGAGCCACATTTTTTAACTTAAACTTCTTCTAACGCCACTTCTTCAACACAGACTCGCCCAGGCCGTGGTGTTTTGTGGAAGAGCCGCACTCCAGGGGCCAAAGAGCCGCATGTGGCTCAAGAGACGCAGTTTGCCGACCACAAAACTAGGGGGCCACAGTTCAATTCTGGTCAGGCGCCCAGAATGCGGGCTTGATCCTAGTGGGGGGCGTGCAGGAGGCAGCTGATCAATGATGTTTCTCTCTCTTTGGTGTCTCTCTCTCTCCCCCTCCCTTCCTCTCTCTAAAAATCAATAAAAACATTTTTTTTAAAAGTGGGGTCGGCTGACTGGGACTGAGGGGGCAATGAAACACGTGCCAGTGGCTCTCCAGGATGCAAGCCGGGGGCGGGGGGAGGTCTGGCTGTGCCCACCTGAGCCCGCGGAGTGGCCGGGAGGAAAATGAACTGGAGGAGTGGACGTGGTTACCATAGAAACGGCTTTCGGGAAAGGGAGAGGGAAAGGGCCGGGTACAGGAAAGGATGAGGCCAAGAGGAGGTGCTGCGTTTTTACTTATTCCTCTTATTTTCATTTTCTTAAATACGATTTTTACTGATTTCAGAGAGGAAGGGAGAGGGAGAGAGAGGACTTCCGTGATGAGAGGGAATCATGGATCAGCTGCCTCCTGCACGCCCCCCACTGGGGATCGGACTTGCACCCGGGCCTGTGCCCTGACGGGGAATCAAGCCCTGACCTCTGGTTCATAGGTCAACGCCGCCGGGCGGTTGCTGCATTTTAAACAGAGGGATGCTCAGGGGGGGATTACCCAGCGTGCACCACTCCAGCCCTGGCCGGGGAACAAACTCCGGGACCAGCGAGGGAGGGAGAGAGGTGAACGGAAGGTGCAGGCGGACGGGGCGGGAGCCGGGCCGGGGGAGAGGGCGGCCTGGGGCCCCGCTGTCTCAGCTCCCAGTCCCTGCCCGGAGCACAGAGCTCAGCTCCCAGCACGGAACCCCACTTCCACCTGAGGGGCTGGGAACACCCATACACTCACCAAGATCTTGTCCTGCTTGGACCGCACCGACGCACCGAACCACTGATGGGACTTGAACTCCAGCGG
Source organism: Nyctalus aviator (assembly GCA_036971965.1). NCBI lineage: Eukaryota > Metazoa > Chordata > Mammalia > Chiroptera > Vespertilionidae > Nyctalus > Nyctalus aviator. The sequence goes on along the minus strand of CM072928.1, from coordinate 864,079 downwards.
GTCGTCCCGGGCGAAGTCTCTGTTGCCTGGAAAACAGACACGGTGAGGGGGCGCCAGGCGGCAGGCCTCCGAACAGCCGGTCTCCGAACAGCCGGTCTCCGAACAGCCGGTCTCTGAACAGCCAGTCTCCGAACAGCCGGTCTCCGAACATCCAGTCTCTGAGAACAGCCGCCCTCAGAACAGCCCGTCTCCGAACAGCCGGTCTCCGAACAGCCGGTCTCCGTGCAGCAGGTCTGACCACGTGGCTCTGCTCAGACACCGCATCCTTGTTCCTCTCCCGTCTTCCACCAGATCGGGAAGGATGACTTAGAGGTGCCTTAGGGCTGTGGTTGGCAAACCGCAGCTCGCAAGCCACAGGCGGCTCTTTGGCCCCTGGAGTGTGGCTCTTCCACAAAACACCACGGCCTGGCGAGTCTATGTTGAAGAAGTGGCGTTAGAAGAAGCTTAAGTTTAAAAAATTTGGCTCTCACCGAAACCGGTGTGGCTCAGTGGATAGAACGTCGGCCTGCAGACTAAAAGGTCCTGGGTTCGATTCCAGTCAAGGGCATGTACCTTGGTTGCAGCCACATCCCCAGTAGGAGGTGTGCAAGAGGCAGCTGATTGATGATTCTCTCTCATCGATGTTTCTAACTCTCTCTCCCTCTCCCTTCCTCTCTGTAAAAATCAATAAAATATATTTAAAAAATAAAATAAAAAATGTGGGTCTCCAAAGAAATGTCCATCGCTGTGCTGTTGGTATTTGGCTCTGTGGACCGATGAGTTTGGCGACCGCTGGTGTAACGTCTTAGCCGTGAGGGAAAGCAGTGTGGACAGCCTCCATTAACCTTCACACACAGTCAGTCAGGAACGCCCGTCCTCTCTAATTAACTCGGTGTTTGTACTTCATTCCCACACAGAAAGGAGCTCAGCTCCTAGATTCAGGAACACGGAGACGGAACAGCCCCTGCCAGCCCTGCCACAAGCGTCGTCCCCGTTTCTCCCTTCCACGGCTCTGGGCCCAACGGTAGGGGCAGTCTGACACAATTCGTTAAAAACAACGACTCTTGCCCCAGCTGGTGCGGCTCAGTGGCTAGAGCGTCGGCCTGCAGACTGAGGGTCCCGGGTTCGATTCCGGTCAAGGGCATGTACCTTGGCTGCGGGCACGTCCCCAGTGGGGGGTGTGCAGGAGGCACGGATCGATGTTTCTAACTCTCTCTCCCTCCCCCTTCCTCTCTGTAAGCAATCAATAAGATATATTTTTTTTTAAAAAAGAGCCGTCAGAAGAGCAGAGCCGGAAGGAGGCACCAGGAAGGCCCGTCCCCGGGACGGGTGGTGGGCTGTGCACTCAGGGGCCGCTCTCCCGGGGACAGGAACAGGCTCCCCCTCAGAGCAGAGGGTGTGGGGACGGCGAGCAGCGCACACAGGCCCTTTCAGAGCGCCCGCCGCCCTCAATGCCGCCTTGTCCCGGGACGAGCGGAAACGCTCCTGAGCATCTGGCGGTCCAGGACAAAAACGCTTCCCGGCGGCTTTTGTTCCAAAGCCAAGGCCGGTTGAGCCTTAGACAGAAGGGGACGTGTCAGGTCAGAGGCCCGGGGAGCGGCTCTAAAGGACCCTAAGAAAGTTCCGTTTTGGCAAAATATTCCAAAATATTCGTGTGAAAACAGCAGCTGACGCGCCGGGGGAGCCACCTGGTGACGCGGTGACACGGACGGACGCGCTGGCTGTCCGACTGCCTCGCTCTGCGGGGAGGGGGGCCGCCTCTGGAGGAACTGTCATTAGGAAGAAAAGCGCTGGCCAGTGTGGCCCAGCGGGTAGAGCGTTGGCCTGTGGACCTAAAGTTCCCGGGTTCGATTGTGGGCAGGGGCATGTGCCTTGGTTGCCGGCTTCTCCCCAGCCTGGGGCGCGTGCAGGAGGCAGCTGACGGATGTGTCTCTCTCACGTGGATGTTTCTCTGTCTCTCCCTCTCCCTTCCACTCTCTCTAGAAATCAGGGAACACATCCTGGGCTGAGGTTAAAAAAGGAAAGAAGGAAAGAAAGGCCTTCACAGCGACAGACTGCAGACGCTGGGCCACAGCCCTCAGGTGGCTCCCCGGGCCCAGCTCTTCGCTCGCCAACGCCCAGAGCCCGCGCCCGGCGGTGCTGACCGTCCGTCCGCAGCGTCTCTGGCCGACGGCGATTCACCGGCCAGGCGGGTGGGCAGAGCCGGGCTCTCCAGCTGCTCAGCCCCTCGTGACCATGAGTCCCGCCGGCCGGTCGGACAGGAGGGGCGTGGGGTGACCGTCCTAACGGAGAACTTGGATGGAGGTCCCATGGGCAGGTCGGACAGGAGGGGCCACTTGATCACATACAACGTAAGGTCCCCGTGTGGGCAGAGGCAGCACACGGTCGAACACGGTAAGTCACCAATGACCTACAGCTCCTCCTGCTGTCACGGATGCTGTGCCAGAGGACACAGAAGCCCCGGCCCGTCACACATGGCATCACGGTCTGCCTCCGTGTGGGAAAGCCTGAGCCTGTGCAGGTCCTTCTGGGGTTTTCCCAGGTCAGCAGCGTGTGGAAACAGCAGCGTGTCACACCGACGGCCTCACACGGAAAAACCAAGCGTGTGACCCGGGCTTCACACGGAAAACAGCGTTCACCCTCCAGCTGACCCTAACCCTCAGCGAAGCCAGCCCGCCAGAGTCACCGAAAAAGCACCTGAAGGTCCCTCTGATTCTCTGGGGCTTCCCTACACTTTCACAGATACACACAAACATGCCGACACACGTGTGTGCAGGGCGACATACACAGGGTGTCCCCCCAAAATGTATAAAATGGAAATGAATAAGTACCAATTCCAAAGGAAACAGCCATTGAGCTGTCAGCTGTGAAAGCTGTTAATTTGGGGGAACACTCTACTTCATTTCACCAATCTAAAGGCAAAAACTATTATTATTATTATTTTACTTTTATTGATTTCAGAGAGGAAGGGAGAGGGGGAGAGAGAGATGGAAACATCAACGACGAGAGAGAATCATGGATCGGCTGCCTCCTGCACGCCCCACACTGGGAATCGAGCCTACAACCCGGGGCCTGTGCCCTGACCGGAAATCGAACCCTGACCTCCTGGTTCCTAGGTCGATGCTCAATGACTGAGCCATGCCAGCCGAGCTAAAACTTATTTCTTTCTTTTTTTAAAATATATATTTTATTGATTTTTTTTGTACAGAGAGGAAGAGAGAGGGACAGAGAGTTAGAAACATCGATGAGAGAGAAACATCCATCAGCCGCCTCCTGCACACCCCCTACTGGGGATGTGCCCGCAACCAAGGTACACGCCCTTGACCGGAATCGAACCGGGACCTTTCAGTCCGCAGACCGACGCTCCACCGCTGAGCCACACCGGTGTCGGCGAACGTTAATCTTCTGCAGAAACCAAACGGCGGCTCTCAGCCAGGACCCGGCCCGCCTTACCTGTGGCGTCGAACTCGATGGGCTGGCACTTGCGCTGGGACGGCCAGTCGCACTTGAGGACCTGACCGCCCTCCACGATGCCCGGCTGAGTGGTGTTGGCCTTGGGCGCGCCCACCAGGAGGAAGACGCTGAGGCCGGGAGGGAGAGAGAGAGAGGAACGTCCGTGATGAGCGAGAACCGCGGACCGGCTGCCTCCCTCCCACAGGCCCCAGCCTGTGCCCTCGGCCGGAATCGAACCCGGACCCTTCAGGCCACAGGCCGGCGCTCTATCCCCTGAGCCACACCGGCCAAGGCCAAATCCACTATTTTTCAAAGGGTCTTTCCTTTCTCCGGTCTCCTCCCCGGACCATGGCTGAACGCAAAAGCAAGCTCACGAGGAGAAAGGGGTAGGACGTCGCCGGCATGCCCGCTTCCTGCCGACGGCGGGGCGTGGGGCAGGCGCACGGGCTCGGTGTCCTGGCCGGCAGCAAACCCTCCAGCAATCCCGTTTCTTTCTCTTTTTTTTTTTAATGCAATTCTAATCTTGATCACCAGTTCATATGTGTGTGTGTTTTATATATATTTTATTGCTTTTTTACAGAGAGAGCCAGAAACATCCATGACAGAGAAACATCAGCCAGCTGCCTCCTGCACAGCCCCCACTGGGGATGTGCCCGTACCCAAGGTGCATGCCCCTGACCGGAATCGAACCCGGGACCCCTCAGTCCGCGGGCCGATGCTCTATCCACTGAGCCACACCAGTCAGGGCAGCAATCCCGTTTCTTATGCAGCTTTCCTTCCGAGAAGCTTGGCCAAGAACAGCACCGGGATCCATCCTCACCGTCTGTTCATTTTATTTTTAAAAATAATCTTATTTATTTCAGAGAGGAAGGGAGAGAGAGCTGGAAACATCAATGATGAGGACGGATCTCTGACCGGCTGCCTCCTGCACCCGGGCCTGTGCCCCGACCGGGAATCCCACCGTGACCTCCCGGCTCAGGGTTAACGCTCAGCCCGGAGCCACGCCGGCCGCTCGATGGCGTGAGCCATTTCCATTCAGTGACTTAAAATCCAGGTGTGCGTGCCTGCGCGGCTGCTGGCCTCACACTAGGAAACCCTAACAGCCAAAGAGCGGGGTGTGGGCCCGGGAGTAGAAGATGGAGAGACGGGGAGGGGATGGGGGAGAATGCGGAGACGGGGAGGGGGTGAGGATGGAGGAGGACACACCGCAGCTCAGAGGGGCCCCAGCAGACCCCCCCTCCCCCTGGGGCCCTGCGACCCCACTGTCCCTTTAAGGGCAGCTGCTCCGGGGGTGTGGCCTCGGCTCCCGAGGAGAGGAGAGGCGGCCACAAATAGGGACAAGCACACTGTCCACAGGAGCGAGTCTGTGGGTGCTGCCAGCACCACCCCCTCTCCTCTCCCCGACTCCCCTCCCCGACTCCCCAACTCCTCTCCCCGACTCCCCAACTCCTCTCCCTGCCTCCTCCCCCAGCTCCCCCGGCCCCATTCCTCTCTGAAAGGAATGTCTGAATCAGCACCCAGAAAGGCGTGTGCATACGGCTTCAGAACCGGCCCTGACCAGTTTGCTCAGTGGATAGAGCGTCGACCTGCAGACTGAAAGGTCCTGGGTTCGATTCAGGTCAAGGGCATGTACCTTGGTTGTGGGTGCATCCCCCGTGGGTGGTGTGCAGGAGGCAGCTGATGGATGTTTCTCTCTCATCCATGTTTCTAACTCTCCCTCTCCCTTCCTCTCTGTAACAAATCAATAAAATATAGTAAAAAGAAAAATGCTTTGGAATCGAATGCTATTTCAGAGCCATCTGCACGCTCGCAGCACGGGGGCGGGACAGTGAGTCGCCAGGCGGCCCCTCTCCGTGACCCCGTCCCGTGACCCCGGCTGAGTCAGGGGAACCAGCGCAGGCGTGACGTCTGGTCACGGGCTCCGGGCTCCGCTCGAAGGCTGTTTACGGCCGAGGAGAGCCGAGGCAGCAGGCCACCCGCAGCGCAGAGCGAGCTCTGTGCCCAGTGTCCGTGGAAATGGTTACAATGGTGAGGGGGGACGGGCATGAATGCCTCCATTGATCTTGAGAGAGGGAGGGAGGAAGGGAGAGAGGGAGGGAGAGAGGGAGGGAGGGAGAGGGGGAGCAGCATTGATGTGGGAGACACAGCCATTGTTGCCTTCTGCCCATGCCCGGACCAGGGCAGCATCGACCAGGTGCGTGCCCTTGACCGGGACGGAACCAAACCTGGGACCCTCTGGTGCTTGTCCAAGGCCCTACCCACTGAGCACGCCGGCCAGGGCGGGCCTGAGCGTCTGGAAGTGCAGGCGGAGCGGGGCTGAAAGGCCTCCTCCCCGCCGGCCTCCCATGACGCAGCCGGGGCCCCCCACCCCCAGCCCTGGGGGAGACCCCGTGGGGGAGACTGAGCAGCGAAGGCCGCCCCAGAGACACGCCCCCCGGAGGCAGGGCGGTGTCTGCAGACTCAGGAGCCCGGCGGCAGACACAGGGGCAGGGACCGAGTGTCACCCAGACACTGGTGCCCTCGGCGGGGCGGAGGGCAGGGGACGGGCACAGGAAGGGCTCCGGCACCTTCCGCCCGGGGCTAACCACCGGGTGATAGGAGGGGAGTGCTCATCGAAAGGAAATTAGGGAGAAGAAATGTTTCAGAGGCCGGGAGGGCCCAAGGGAGGGCTCCAGGGCATGTCCGGCCCACCTGGCCAGGTACCCATGGGCCGGAGCCAGCAGCAAGGTAACTTATGGGTCAGAGCATCTGCCCCCTGGTGGTCAGTGCACATCATAGCGACTAGTGGAACAGTCAACGGACAGTCAGTCACTTAGCATATTAGGCTTTCATTATATAGGACTAGTGGCCCGGTACATAAAATTGGTGCACTGAGGGGGGGCGGGGAAGGGGAGTGTCCCTCAGCCTGGCCTGCATCCTCTCCAATCTGGGACCCCTGTGGGATCGGCCTAAACTGGCAGTTGGACAACCCCCTCGCAATCCGGGACTGCTGGCTCCTAACGCTCTCCTGCCTGCCTGCTTGATTTCCCCTAACCACTCTGCCTGCTGGCCTGCGTGCCCCCAACTGCACCCCCCTGCTGGCCTGATCACCCCCAACTGCCCCCCCCACCACCAGCCTGATCACCCCCAACTGCCCTCCCCTCCTGGCCTGACCACCCCTGGCCGCCTCTGCCTCAGCACCACCACCATGGCTTTGTCGGGAAGGACATCTGGAAGGTCTCGTGGCCTAATGAGCATATTACCCTTTTATTAATATGGATTTCAGAGAGGAGGGGAGTGGGAGAGAAAGAAACACCAGCAATGAGAGAGATCACGGATCGGCCGCCTCCTGCACGGCCGCCACTGGGGATCCAGCTGCAGCCTGGGGCGTGTGCCCTGGCTGGGATCGAACCGCGGCCTTCCTAGGCCGAGGCCCAACCACTGGGCCACACCAGCCGGGCTGATCTCTATTTGTTAGTTAAGCTCCGCCTGCAGCTCACTAGCCTATCGGTAACAAAGTCGCTGGTGCAGATTTGAAAACACAGTGTGAAAGCAGACGGGGCTGGACCCTGCCTCCGCTGGGAAGGCCCAGTGGGAGGCCCCGATCCGTGAGGTCACAGCAGAGTCAGCACTTCGTGACTCACCGATGACTCACCAGCCGCCTCGGGGAGCCGGGAGCCCTGGACGCCTCCTGGCAGCCGTTCGCCCGCCCGCCCGCCCGCCCGCCCGCCCTGGGAAAACACAGCCGAGCGCCTCGCCCGGCTCTGCCGACCCCGAGGGCCTCCGCCCCACAGAGCCCGCAGCAGCCCGGCCCGCGTGCCGCCGCTAAGGACGAAGCTGGGGGACAGAACACGCGTGTTCAAACCCTCACGCGTGTCCCACACATCAAACCCGCGAGCGCCTCGGAGGACTAACCCGCTCCACACGGCTCACCCTGGAAGGCACTGGAGCCGAGCATGCGGAGGAGCGGGCCGCCCAGACGTGATGGAGCCGGAGGAGGCGGGCGGGAGGGAGGGCGGGCCGGAGCCGTGCCTCCGTTAGCCACAGGGAAATCTGTGCTGGTTCCCAGGACGCTGAGCCGGAAAGCACCGGGTAAAACGAGTTCCCCGCATCATAGACCCGCCCGCTCCGCCCGCTGCTCCCGCTGCTCCCGCCTCCCTTCCCCGCTCCTGGTCCCAGAGCGAGGCCTGCCGCCCTGCGGGGAGAAGCAGTGAGGGAGACGGTCCGGTCCTCTGAACGCCGCTGTCCAACGACCCTCCCTCCCCCAAACGGCCTTTAACACCAAACGTGGGGGATTTGTCTGAGGCACAGTAGCCTCAGCCAGGGACACAGACACGGCGGGGCCTGCCCGGGCGGGAGCGGCTGGGAGAGGGGGGGAGAGGCGTCCGCTGGGATAAGAGAAGACGTATGCAAAACCTCAGGCAATAAAAAACAAAATACAGTCTCCATGTCTAAGACCCGGGAAGACCACCAGGAACAGCTTTCCCTCCAGAAAACAGGATTTAAACATCGAAAGACATCGGCGGCCTGGCCGGTGTGGCTCAGTGGACAGAGCACCAGCCTGCGGACTGGAGGGTCCCAGGTTCGGCTGGGGTCAGGGCAGGAGCCTGGGTGCAGCTCCCGGCCTGGGCCCTGGTCGGGGGTGTGGGCGCAGCAGGCGACCAGGCAGCACACCCGTGTTTCTCTCTGTCCCCCCCCCCTCCATCCTCCCTAACCATCAATGGGAACACCCTGGGGAGAGGGCCAAGGACAACACAGAGGCCTCCGCGGGCACGTGACGCCACTAGGCGAGAATGACGTCACTGTCCGTCCGGTCCAAGCCCAGGTCCAGCCCATCGGCCCGGTCCGTCCCGCCCCGCGGCCCCTGCGCACGATGGGCCCCGCGATGGGCCTCTGGGCCACAGTCCGCGCGGACCCCGTTCTTCCCAACAGAATGGGTCCGGCCAGGCACCCAGGGCGCCCCCACGGCGCCCGACCCCCCAGATGTGCACCCAGAGCGGGCGCCGGGCTGGCGGCTGTGGGTCCCCCTCACCGGTGCGGGGGAGGGGTCAGCGCGGGGTTCGGTCTGGGAAGCGAACCGGCTGGGGGGAGGGGCGGTGCCGGGAAGTTGGGGTGAAGCTGACCGCCCGGCCGACCTGAGCCCATCGCCCCCTCCCCGGATCCCCGTCCCCCTCCCCGGATCCCCGTCCCCCTCCCCGGATCCCCGGTCCCTCTCCCCGGATCCCCGTCCCCCTCCCCGGATCCCCGTCCCCGGATCCCCGTCCCCCTCCCCGGATCCCCCTCCCCGGATCCCCGGTCCCTCTCCCCGGATCCCCGGTCCCCCTCCCCGGATCCCCGTCCCCCTCCCCGGATCCCCGTCCCCCTCCCCGGATCCCCCGTCCCCCTCCCCGGATCCCCCTCCCCGGATCCCCGGTCCCTCTCCCCGGATCCCCGGTCCCTCTCCCCGGATCCCCGTCCCCCTCCCCGGGTCCCCGTCCCCCCCCCCCGGTCCCCGGCCCCCCCCCCCGATCCCGGTCCCCCTCCCCGGATCCCCGGTCCCTCTCCCCGGATCCCCGTCCCCCTCCCCGGATCCCCGTCCCCCTCCCCGGATCCCCGTCCCCCTCCCCGGATCCCCGGTCCCCCTCCCCGGCCCCCCTCCCTGTCCCGGTCCCGGGGCGCGGGGCGCGGGGCGGACACTCACGGGGACGCGCGCGGCGCGAAGAAGTCCACGGCGAAGCCGAAGTAGCTGCCCGCGGGGCCCGCGTACTCGGCGGGGCGCTCGGCGTCCAGGTTGAAGGCGGCGCCGGGCGGCAGCAGCAGCGGCAGGAGGACCGGGAGGAGCCCCGGGAGGAGCCCCGGGAGGAGCCGGGGCCCCGGGGGCGGCGGGCAGGGCGCGGGCGCCCAGGCCATCGCGGAGCGCAGAGGCCACGGCCTCCCCGGCGGGCGCAGGCGGCCCGGGGGCCGGGTCCGAGCTGCGCGGGGCGCGGGGCGCGGGGCGCGGGGCGCGGGGCGCGGGGCGCGGGGCGCGGGGCGCGGGCGCGGGGCGCGGGCGCGGGCCTCTCCTCGGCGGGACGGGGACTGTGCCGCCTGTGCCGGGAGGGAGGCCGGGGGTGGAGCCGCCGGAGGAAGTGGGGGCGGAGCCGCACCCCGAGGCCTGGCCGATCCACTTCCTGGGCGCCGGGCCTCTGTCTGTCTGTCTGTCCCGGGGGAGCGGCCTCTGTCCCGGGCCCAGCCCGCCGGAGGCCCCGCGCCCCGGACCCGCCTCCCCGCGGGCGGAGCTCCCGACCTCTGCTGGGAGCCTGGGCAGCCCTGCACCCGGCCCCCAGGAGCCTCCATGCTGGTGGGCGGCCCCCTCCGCCCCCTCACTCAGGTCAACCCCCCAAAACCCCCTCCACTCACACACATGCACACTCACACACATACACACACTCGCACACAAACATGCACACACTCACACATGCACACACGCACTCACACTCGTACACATACACTCACATACATACACACTCACATATGCGTGCACACGCACACGCGCACACACTCACAAACATGCACACATTCACACACACACACACACACACGCACTGGACTTCATGACAAGCTCTGGGAGGCAGCAGGGCTTTCAGGGACGGGGTTGCAGCCTCACTGGGAGCCAGGCCGTCAGGCGGTCAGTCTGCGGCTGTCAGGGCCTCGGTGACCTTGGAAAGAGGAAGGCAGGAGGGCGGGCAGCGGAGCCCCGGCCTGGGAGAGAGCCAGCCGAGCACGGCCGTGTTCCTCTGTGTGTCAGCAAGCCGAGGGATTGCTGTGCCTGTGGAGTCGGCATTTGGGGGAAATGTGACAGCGTCGGAGGGAGCATGGGCACCTCCGCACTCCACCGCCCGGCTGCCTGCGGCCGTGCCGGGCGCCAGGGACCCAGACAGACAGACTCCCTGTCCGTGACTCCTCCCTCCCTGCAGGCGCCCCCGGACCCAGCCTCCTCGGGGCAGGGAGTGGGGGGGGACCCTTTTCCTTATGGTCCCCAGTCCCAGCACCTTGCCAAGCAGACAGCAGACAATAAAATGGAGAACAGATGGACATAAAAGCGTGAGTGAACTTGCCCGGAGAAGTGATTTTTTAAAAATGAGGCCAGCCGGGCCGGCTGGTGTGGCTCTGTGATGGAGCAGTGACCTTTGAACCAGGGGGTCACAGGTCAATTCCCGATCAGGGCACAGGCCCGGGGGGGGGGGGGGGCGGCGGGGGAGGCTCCTTCAGGAGGCAGCCGACAGATGACTCTCCTCGCTGATGTCTCTCTCTCCCTCCCCCTCTCCCTTCCCCTCTCTGAAGTCAATAGAAACATATTTTTTTTTAAATATATTTTATTGATTTTGTACAGAGAGGAAGTGAGAGAGATAGAGAGTTAGAAACATCGATGAGAGAGAGTCATCGATCAGCTGCCTCTTGCACACCCCCTACTGGGGATATGCCCGCAACCAAGGTACATGCCCTTGACCGGAATCGAACCCGGGTCCCTTCAGTCCCCAAGCCGACGCTCTATCCATTGAGCCAAACCGGTCTCGGCAATAGAAACATATTTTAATAAAATAACAAAATGAGGACAGTGTAGGGGACCTCTGGGACAACACGAAGGGTCACTTACCCCCATGATACGGGCGCTATGAGGAGAAGAAAGAGAGCAAGGAGCTGAGACCCGATTTGAAAACTAATGGCGGGAAATCCCGCAGCTGGCTGGCGTGGGGACAGACGGCCCAGCTCAGGCCCAGGCCGAGTGCTGCCCGGAGCCAGGCCGGAAAGCTGCTCTGTGTCTTCTGGGCTCACCACGGAGCTGAGCTCAGCGACGGAATAACTCCTCCGTCCGGAGACCCAGTGACAGCGAACGCTCTTACCCAGCTTCCTGCTGAGTGCTGGGCGCGCACGGGGGACTGTGTGCACATGAAGTCACGTGCTGGTCCTAAAACCCGCCAGGTAGATCCCAGGACTCGTCACAATGTAGAGAGGAAAAGGCTGATCTCTCCCAGATGGAGCCCTTTTTCCAAGGTCACCGAGGCTATGGCAGAGGCAGAGGGAGCACGGGGTGGCCTGGCTCCGAGCCCAGGCTGCTTGGCCCTAAGCTGCCTTTTCCAATGTGAAATGCACACCATACAGCACAGGAGTAAACAAAGGTAAAGCGATGTGATAGATTCAGAGCGATCTGGAGTTAACAATTACCTACACCTCCATTCCTTCCTTCCGAACTTTTCACAGCTCAGTGTTTACCAATAAAATATTTGAGCCAAGCTTTCCTATTGGTTGTATTCCCCTAATCAGGTCTGCTAACTTGGGAAGGTTTGTCTAAGAAGAAGTTATGAAAGGGTAACTGAACTAGCATCTGAGTAAAGACTAAAAATGGCCGTAATCGCCTAACGTTTCCCCGTGGAGGAAGCAGCTGTAGCCTGGCCGGCGGGGCTCAGGGGCTGAGTGTCGAACCATGAACCAGGAGTTCGAGGCTTGATTCCCGGTCAGGGCACAGGCCTGGGTTGTGGGCTCGATCCCCAATGTGGGGACATGCAGGAAGCAACCGATCTCACCACTGATGTCTCTCTCTCTCTCTCTCTCTCTCTCTCCCTCTCTCGCTCTCTCTCTCAATTGTTGGTATTAATAAAGGAAGTATGAATTAAGATATTGTGAGCAATATTCTTTTCCATGAATTGGTGCCTTCCCTAATCGTGTCCCTTTGAAAGGATTCGTGTAGGGGTTTTCTGAAGTCTCCGGTTTTGCTCCCTCTAAACACTTGGAGACTTATTAAAGATTTCCTCCTTTCAGTCATTATGGAAAAACGACTGGGAATTTTCATGATATGTTAAATGTTTGGATTTAGTAGGAAATGATTACGTTCACAAAGCTCTTTTTAAAAAATATATATTGCCGAGACCGGTTTGGCTCAGTGGATAGAGCGTGGGCTTGGGGACTGAGGGGACCCGGGTTCGATTCCAGTCAAGGGCATGTACCTTGGTTGTGGGCATATCCCAGTAGGGGGTGTGCAAGAGGCAGCTGATCGATGACTCTCTCTCATCGATGTTTCTAACTATCTCCCTTCCTCTCTGTACAAAATCAACAAAATATATTTTAAAAAAATAAAAAAATAAAAAATATATATTTTACAGAGAGGAAGGAAGAGGGAGAGAGAGTTAGAAACATCGATGAGAGAGAACCATTGACCAGCTGCCTTCTGCACGCCCTGCACTGGGGATGTGCCTGCAACCACACGGTACATGCCCTTGACCGGAATCGAACCTGGGACCTTTCAGTCTGCAGGCTGATGCTCCATCCACTGAGCCACACTGGTTAGGGATAGATACAAAGCTCTTAATCACATAATTGCATAGATTTAGCCCCTAGAAACTTCAAAGAATTAAATAAAGGTTTGATGCATAGTCAGCACTTTTGAGAAGCATAGAGTTATTTCTACAGCTCTTTCTTTTGAGTTTTGAAAAAAATAACTACTATTATAGAGAGGGTTCCATTGACGAATGCTCTTAGTCACCAGTGAAGTTCTTTACAAAACAGTTAAATTTGTAATCTTGTTTCAAGTTAATTATTCTGCTTTAGGTTATAATATCTTGATCATTGACAAAATGTTACAACTGCCACTGTAACAAGAAGTTCCTAATGGAGAATAAACCTTTCCCTATACCTAAACAATAAATATGTGGCGGTGTAGCGGTTATGTCTGGCCTAAAACCAAGAGGGAATGGCACTCCTTAGAAAAGATTCAAGCCCGGCCGGCGTGGCTCAGGGGCTGAGGGGTGACCTGGGAACCAGGGGGTCACCGTTCGGCTCCCGGTCAGGGCACTGGCCCTTGTTTCGGACTCGGTCCCCAGAGTGGGGCGTGCAGGAGGCAGCTGATCCATGATTCTCGCTCATTATGGATGTTTCTCTCTCTCCCTCTCCCTTCCTCTCACAAATCAATAAAGTTATATTTTTAAAAACTCAAGCTACGGCCGGGGTGCGGCCGAGGGGAGCTGCCTCCTGGAGCGTGCCATGATGGAACCATCCCTCCCCTGGCCCCCCAAACACTCTCACTGGGCGGATGGGACAATGAGCCTGTGAACCGTGGCCAGTGTGGCTGAGGAATTACTTTAAATCCCCTTTACGTGTCACAGCCAACGTGTGGCCAGCGCCTCCCGAATGAGCAGCAGGGTAGCCAGAGGATTCACAAGCTGGAAGGACTGCGGGTGACAGGCTCCGGAGTTTCCCTGGTTATGCCGGCCTCGGGGGCAGATGTGAGGGGCTCTGTCTGGTTTGTCTGCTCCGCTTCCCCCCCCCTCATCTTCCTGTCCGGGAGCTGGGGTTCCTCCGTGGTTAGCTCAGTCACCTGGCCCTCCCCCGGCCACGGGCAGCGGAAAAAACCAGAATCCACTGGGGCACGCCCTCTCCTCCCCTCTTCCCCCTCCCCCACGGCCTCCCATCACCTTCCTCCCTCCCTCCACCTTCCTCCGGCGAAGAGTGGGGTGGAGTTCGGTGAGCTGGGAAGTCTTCACTCCCCTGGAAGCAGGCCAGGTGCTCGATGCCACGGGCAGACGCTGGGATTGCCTCTCACTCTGTTCTAGCCGCTCAGGTGTCACAGCGCGGCTGGAAGAGGGAGGTTACGGGAAATGCTGTGTGACCCGCCCAGAGATTGGGATTTCACCACAAGGGACTTCCCTCCACGCTCAGGCAGGCCCACCTCTCCGAGGTCCGAGGACAGGTTCTCGCTGCTGAGGGTTTTCTGTCCTCAGCCCTCCCGAGGGCAACGGCGAGGCCGGGCCTGACTTCCATCCGCTGAGAGCCGCGTGGAGACCAGGACCGGGGTCTGATGACGCCTGATAACAGCCTTCTCTTCCTATTGACCCCTCCGCTTTCACTCACCCGTGCCCCGATGTTCTTGGCAGAGGGACACCCTCCCCGCCTTCGGATGACATGTGAGCAGAATTCACTGACAGGAGGCAGAGCAAAGAGCGGGGTCTCCATCAGCACGGCCAAAGCCCAGGCTGGCTTGATTGACTGATTGATCGATTGGTTATTTTTTAAATTTATTCATTTATTTGCTTTTATTATCCCGGTCCAGTTTTATTTATTTATTTATTTATTTATTTATTTATTTATTTATTTAAATAAACCTTTATTGTTCATATTATTACAAAAGTTCCTCATTTTTTTCTCCCTCCACCAGGTTCCCAGCCCACCCTCTGCCCTTTCCCCACCCTCCATTCCTCATCCACAGGTGCACAGTTTATGTTCAGTCTTTTCCCGCACCCCCCACTCCCCTTTTCCCTGAGAATCATCAGTCCACTTCCCTAATTTTTATTGATTTCAGAGAGGGAGAGAGAGAAACATCCATGATGAGAGAGAATCATGGATCACTGCCTCCTGTACGCCCCCCACTGGGGATCGAGCCCACAACCAGGGCCTGTGCCCAGACTGGGAATGGAACCGGGACCCTTCAGTCCGCAGGCTGACGCTCTAGCCACTGAGCCACGCCGGGCAGGGCCAGAGGCCTTATTTTAAGCTGGCAGCTCGGTGGCACAGCGTGAACGGGGGCTGCGCTGATCTGAGGAGGAGGCGCAGGCGGTACAATCACACGTCCTGCAGGAGGCGGGCTGGGGCCTCAGCTCTGCCTGTGGGGACACCGCCTGCCGCTGGTGACCGCGGAGGTGGCCACCCCTCTCCCCCTTCTCCCCCCGCTCCGCCCCAGCGCCGCCTGGCAGCTCCCGCTCTGCCTGCAAACTGCCCAGATACTGAGACACGGGCTCCAGTGCATCCTGGAAAGCGGCTCCCGGGAGCCCACATGCAGCCGTTCTTAAGGGGAATGCCGGCCCCGCGGGCGTGAGCGGACACACCGCCCGCCGGCGGAAACGGGGGCCGCAGCCCTGCGCTCCCGGCCGCCGAGTCCCCACTGCCAACGAGGTCTCCACGCATGTTCGCTCCGCGTACGTTCGCTCCGCACGTGTGCCCCTGGGCTCGGGCTGGAGTCGTGGTCGGCAAACTGCGGCTCTCGAGCCACAGGCGGCTCTCTGGCCCCTTGAGTGTGGCTCTTCCACAAAACGCCACGGCCGGGGCGAGTCTGTGTTGAAGACGCGGCGTTAGAAGCTTGTGTTTAAAAAGGCGGCTCTCCAAGGAAATTCCGGTCGCTGTGCTGCTGCTGTCTGGCTCTGTGGACGGAGGAGTCTGCCCGCCGCTGGGCTGGAGGCGCAGCTCCTGTCGCTGAGTCAGCGCCTCCGTTCGGCCGCCCGCCCGCGGGAGGGCCCAGCGCGGTCAGCGGTCTGGTCTGGCCAGCGGCGGTCACCGGGCCATTGAGGTGCCGACCCCCCTCTCCTGGGGGAGCCTCGAGGGGAGCGGAGGCTCAGGCGGCTGGCATCCGCAGCCCCCGCCTCGGCTCAGACACGCAGGGAGCGCGGGCCTCAGCGCCAGGCTCAGGGTGAACGGGACACTGTGTGTGCGTCCCGTGCGAGATCCGTGACACAGTCATGTTCCCAACAAAACCGCACCCGTCCCCGCAGTTCACACGGGACAGCCCGGAGCGTGGCCCTCTGCCCGCCGAGGTCAGGGACGAAGTCTGGTCCCGGGCTGACCTCCTCTGGTCTCTCGTCAATCCTGTGGCCGCAGAGAAGGGAGCCGTCATCCAGGACGGGCTCCTCGGAGCGCCTCCCGGCTCCGGCCTCCTGGGTTCGGGCGGATTCAGAGCCCGATCGGGGCCTCGCTTTCGCTCCTCTGCCCGCTCCCGGACAGCCCCGCTCCCGGACGGCCCGGCTCCGGCCCAAGGTCTCGATGTTTCTCAAACTTGGTGTTTTTAAAAAACATACTTTTATTGATTTCATAGAGGAAGGGAGAGATGGAAACATCCACGATGAGAGAGAATCACGGGCCAGCTGCCTCCTGCCCACCCCGCACTGGGGATGGAGCCCGCATCCCGGGCCTGTGCCCCGACCGGGAACCCGCACTGACCTCCTGGCTCACGGGTGGATGTTCAGCCCTGAGCACGCCCGCGGGCGGTGAGTTCTGGAAGGGGTTAAAGCAGAATCAGGCGGACAGGGAGAGGGGGAGAGGCAGGGATCTGGGCGGGCTGAAACAAACAAAGACGTGTTTTCCGGGAAACTGGATGGGTCGCAGAGCAGCAAACGGGGCGTTTTGAAACGAGGATTTTTTTTGCAAAACCAAATGTCGCCCTGGCTGGTGTGGGTCAATGAATAGAGCGTTGGCCTGCAGACCAAAGGGTCCCAGTTCGATTCTGGTCAAGGGTGGATCCAGGTTTCAGGGTGGATCCCCGGGGGGAAGGAGGGGAGCATGTAGGAGGCAGCCAATCAATGACTCTCTCTCATCATTGATGTTTCTCTCTCTCCCTCTCCCTTCCTCTCTGAAATCAATTAAAAAAAAAAAAAGGCCAGGAGCCAATCAGAGCGCGGCAGGTGGACAGAGTGAGTGCAAAGGGAGAGCGGAAGGCGGGCCACCCTGTGACTCTCCTCCCTGGAGCCTGTGTTTGTCTGGTCGCGGGTCCATTTTCCGGTTCCGGTTCTGGAGACATGACCCGGGAAGGATCCCGCTCCCAGCTCCGCTCCCTCCACTTCCGTGTGCAGCATGAGAAGCGGGCTTTGGGGGTCTGCCTCCCCTTCCCGGGCCACACCGGGTGGTGCCTTCTGAGCCCGGGAGGGGGAGACTGTGTGATGTTAGCGGTGAGGTCACTGAGCCGCTCCCAACGTGGACCTGCACTTCCCATGAGCCTCCATCCTTTACTTCCCTCATGTTTCCGTGGAGACCAACCATCCCACCTGCTCCCCGTGTGAGCCTGAGGCTCGGCCGGAGCCGAGGAGCGGCTCCCAGAGGACCGTCAGCTCCGAGGCCCTGCTTCTCACACGAAGACGCGTCCCCGAGGAGAACGGGCCTCCCAGCTGCGGGTGCGCATTGTGTGTGACACCATGTACTGTGTGTGACACCATGTACTGCGTGTGACACCACCTACTGCGTGTGACACCATGTACTGCGTGTGACACCACCTACTGCGTGTGACACCATGTACTGCGTGTGACACCACGTACTGTGTGTGACACCACGTACTGCGTGTGACACCACGTACTGCGTGTGACACCATGTACTGCGTGTGGCACCATGTACTGCGTGTGACACCATGTACTGCGTGTGACACCATGTACTGCGTGTGGCACCATGTACTGCGTGTGACACCATGTACTGCGTGTGGCACCATGTACTGCGTGTGACACCACGTACTGCGTGTGACACCACGTACTGCGTGTGACACCACGTACTGTGTGTGACACCACGTACTGCGTGTGACACCATGTACTGCGTGTGACACCATGTACTGCGTGTGACACCACGTACTGCGTGTGACACCACGTACTGCGTGTGACACCACGTACTGCGTGTGGCACCACGTATTGTGACACCACGTACTGTGTGTGACACCATGTAGCATGCAGCATGTGTGTGGCACCATGTACTGTGTGTGACACCATGTACTATGTGTGGCACCATGTACTGTGTGTGGCACCACATAGTGTGTGTGATACCATGTAGCATGCAGCATGTGTGGGGCACCATGTACTGTGTGTGGCACCATGTGAAACCAGGTAGCATGCAGCATGTGTGGCACCGTGTGAAACCAGGTAGCATGCAGCACACATGTGACATACACACAGGACAAGCGGACTGTGCGCACCAGCCTCGTTCTTAACCAAACACCTCCCCCCTTGGCTTCTGATCGTGTGACTTTCCTGTCAACCGTGGTATGTGCTCCTCCGTAAACGGCAATCTTTCCTGCAGGACTGTCTGACTTTATACTACAGTGCCCCCACAGAATTTTTTTCTTTTATATTTCCTCCTCTTCCTCCCCGCTTCCCTCCCTCCCCCTCTCTCCCTTCTCCTCCTCCTCCCCCTCTTCCCCCTCCTCCAGTTGGTCCCAGTCTCAGCAAATCTCCTGTGTGGGGCGGAGGTTCCAGACACGCTCCCAGCCTGTAATTACACCTCCCCCTCCCTCCCCCCCGGCCACACACTCAGCCCCAGGCCTTTGCCAAGTTAAAGGCGTTTCCGTGGAGCCCACAGCACAGGTCTGCTCTGCCGTTTGCGGGGGTGGAGGTGGTGGTGGGGGGACAGGAGTGAGCCCTGTGGACGGGGCTGGAGGGAGGGTGGAAAGACAGGAGTGAGCCCTGTGGACCGATGGACGCAGAGGTGAGACCCACAGGCCGAGCTCACGGGGAGGTCGACCAGCTGCTCACGGGCAGCGGCCTTCTGGGTCGTGTCCGACAGCAAACCCAGCGCAAACGTTCCCTCCCGGCGCCGGGCACCAAGCCCCTGCCGGCCAGCGGCTCCGTGGTGTCAGGGCTCCATTCAGGCAGGGCCGCCTGCGGCTCCACCAGCGGGCGCCAGCAGGGGGTGGCGGCCTGGATCCTCTCTCACCAGCGGCCGCTGCCCCCAGGACAGGGCCTCCTGGAAGCTGGAAGCCGGTGCCGCCCATCCCGTTCCCGCCGAGGGCAACACCTGGGGATTCCCGCGGAGAGGAGGGTCCGGGCTCTCATCACAGAGCACCCCCTTCCTGGTCCCCACCTCCACCTCCTGGCACTTAGTCACGAGGGGTCCCCAGAGGAGGCGGCTGGCGGACAACCAGCTATGGCAGGTGTGGGAGGGGCTCCGACCTCCCCCTTCCCTCCCCCCCGCCCCTGCTCCTCTCCATCCGTGCTCCTGGCCTCCTCCGGTCACCTCCTCCCCTACCTCCTCCCCCTACCTCCTGGTCACCCCCTGGCCACTTCCTGATCACTTCCTGGTCACCTCCTATCACCTCCTGGTTACCTGGTCACCTCCTGGCCACCTCCCAGTTAACTCCTCCCCCTACCTCCCGGTCATCTCCTGGTTACCTGGTAACCTCCTAGCCACCTCCTGGTCACTTCCCGGTCTCCTCCTACCTCCCAGTCACCTTTCCTAATAAAGGAGTCACCAGCTCGTTAATTGACACCATGGTGTGGGGGGGAGCAGCAGGGGGGAGGGGTGGCGGGGCCACAGGGGAGGGGGCTGTGACCATGTCCCGCCCACTGGCACCTCCAGGCCCGTGGGCGGGCACCCGCGGGAGGGGCAGCCAGCGGCGGCTCTGGGCCCCGGGGGAGCAGGCTGGCACTGACTCAGCGCCTGAGGAAGGGAATTTCCTGAAGGCGTGCTCCAGAGCCAGAGCTCCGGAACCAGACACGTCTGTGTACGTACCAGCCTCCCGCGCCGGGCGTGCCAGGCAAAACCCAAACACAGACCCTCACAGGCCGGGGAGAGGGCTGTCCGGCTCACACAGGTCCTGGAGAGCCACGGAGGCGGCCTGGGCTGCCGGCACCTTTCCTTAGAGACGTGGTGGTGAGACAAATACAGAATAAAAATAATAAAGACACGGTGGTGCCCGCAGGCGTGGCTCAGCTGTGCGTGCAGCGTTCGATTCCCGGTCAGGGCACATTCCCGGTGTGGGCTCCATCCCCAGCGGGGGGCGTGCGGGAGCAGCCGATGGATGATTTTCTCTCATCATGGATATTTCTCTCCTTCTCCCACTCTGAAATAAGTAAAAATATAATTTTAAAAAGATATGGTGGGCCCTAACCGGTCTGGCTCAGTGGATAGAGCGACGGCCTGTGAGCTCAAGGGTCCCGGGTTCGATTCCGGTCAAGGCATGCACCTCGGTCCCAGGCTCCTCCCCAGCTCGGGCCCTGCTCAGGGCTCCTGCAGGAGGCAGCCCATCGATGCGCTTCTCTCACAGGGGTACTGCTCTGTCTTCTCCTTTCTCTCCACTCTCTGTAAACATCAGTGGGAAATGTCTCTGGTGGGGATTAAGAAAAGGAGAAAGAATTCTGTTGGGTGATTCATTCACACAAAGGCTCCATTCCAGTTAGAACCGACATGTCAGAAGCATCTGAGCTCCTGGCGGCTGCAAAACAGGAATTATGATTCTGCCGGCAAGTATGAAGTCACCCTCCTTGTTATTTTTTTAGAAACACGTGAACAATAGCCTGCTGACTGGAAAGAGTAACCACCTCCCGCAGAGCAGCTGCTCCCGGTGCTGTCCGTGGGGACCTCATTTCAGGAGGAACGTGGTCACTCACTCACCGTCTGTCTCACCAACAGGCCACTGCCATCCTCGGGGCACAGACCACTTCCCAGCCCGGGGCGGTCAATGTCCTTCCCTCCCCACCGTAGCTAAGGCGTGAACTCTCCGATTTAAAGGTTGAGACGCATCCATGTAAACCTGAGGCTCTGACCCTGAGAGAGTGTGTGTGTGTGTGTGTGTGTGTGACTGATAGGGGCAGAGAGATAAAGGGAATGATGGAAACTGACCAACTGTCTGGGGAACACGAGTTCAGGGTAAAACAACAAAGTGACAAGAAGCAAAATCAAAGAGCAATCAAGAGCCCGGCCGGCAGGGCTGAGTGTCAAGCTCTGAACCAGGGGGTCAGGGTTCGATTCCTGGTCAGGGCACTTGCCCGGGTTGTGGGCTGGATCCCCAATGTGGGGGGTGCAAGAGGCAGCCGATCCATGAGTCTCTCTCATCATGGATGTTTCCATCTCTCCCTCTCCCTTCCTGTAGGAACACTACCTGTGTTAGAGCACACCTGCAGGAGCACTTCCTGTGCCGGAGCACGCCTGCAGGAGCACTTCCTGTGCCGGAGCACGCCTGCAGGAGCACTTCCTGTGCCGGAGCACGCCTGCAGGAGCACTTCCTGTGCCGGAGCACGCCTGCAGGAGCACTTCCTGTGCCGGAGCACGCCTGCAGGAGCACTTCCTGAGTTCCGGGGAGTGTTAAGCCCCAGCACGCCATTTTGCACTTTTTCAGAAAGAAACCCCAAAGGAATGGTTGGAAGATCCAGAGTTTGTAGAAATTAGTTTGAAGTTGGGGTGAACTCTGGAAATATTCTTTTTCATCTTAATGCTGAATATATGAAACAACTGAAGGATGAACTTTGCATATTAATGCTGGACATGTATAACTTAATCAACTGGTTCAAAATTTCAATTCATTAAAAAGTTAATTAGACTCTTTTTCTGGCTTATCTAATTCAATAAACGTAATTTAGCCCAAGAAGTGAAATGAAATCTAATTTATGCTCTAAACGGGCTAAGTGTCCATCACATTATGAGCGTATTAGGCAGGCATTAATAACAACTGCTGGAAAGTTCTGCTCATTAGGAACGGAGGGAGCTGGGGTGGGGAGGTCTGCAGCGCGTGGGGGTCCAAATCAGACCCCTTGTGATGGCACAGCACCGTCACTGGAACTAACGTGGCCTCCCTGTGGGTTTGACAACACTGATCACTGAACATCGTCCTCTGCTCACTCTCGGGCCTCCATGGCGCAGCGGGCTGAGCGGGGGTGTGTGTGTGGTGGGGTGGGCTGGGGGCGGGGCGGGCTCTCGTAGGTACCGCACGGGCCCTGCACCAGCCACCTCCCACTAAGTCAGTGGTCAGCAAACTCATTAGCCAACAGAGCCAACTATCAACAGCACAACTGTCGAAATTTCTTTGGAGAGCCAACTTTTTTAAACTTAAGCTTCTTCTAACGCCACCTCTTCAAAACAGACTCGCCCAGGCCGTGGTATTTTGTGGAAGAGCCACACTCCAGGGGCCAAAGAGCCGCATGTGGCTCTCGAGCCGCAGTTTGCCGACCACGGACTTACGTCATTCAGAGGCTTTGAAGAATCCAAGGATTTGATCATTTAAAAAAATGATGCCAAGCCTAGCCTACTCCTGTACTTTTTTGGTTGTTAATCCTCACCCGAGGATATTTTCCCACTGACTTTTAGAGAGTGCAAAGGAGGGAGGGACAGAGAGAAACGACGTGAGAGAGACACATCGATTGGTTGCCTCCCGCACACAACCCAGGTGTGCGCGCCCGGACCCTTCCGCCCGTGGGCGGAGGCTCCATCCAGAGCTGAACCAGCTCGGGCAGGCCTGTGCTTTGGGCACTGCCATTGGACCGTGAAAGCTTGCCTTGGCGTCTTTAGGACCCTGAGTCTGAACTGTGGCTTCCTAAGGCCTTAGAACCATTTCAACCGAAACATCAGACATCTCTCAGCCACTTTCTCTCATGGTGCAGTCTGCTTTGCCTCTGCACGCCAGGATTTAGGTAACGGATGGCGACAAGCAGCTCGGGCCTCCCTGTCTGAGAGATGCCACCCTCCCGTGTGCGCTCTTGCACACGCACACGCACACGCATGTTGCACTGTACTGAAATCAGACCGGGGCCTTGGGGCCCGGGCTTGCTGGCGTTAACTTCAGCCGAGACCCAGGGCCGCCACGGAGCTTGCACGCAGTACTGCAGTGTTTGCTGAATAAATGAAAGGCTGATGCCTAACAGAGACGAGGACGCGGAGACTCACTGCTCCCCGCTCCACGTCGGGCTGACTCAGGTCTCTGCTAAGCAGGCACGGCACCCACCGGGCAGAGGCACTGGGTCCTTCCTACTGAGGACCCGTGAGTGACTGCGGCCACCGGTGTCCGTGTGACGCAGGCACCAGCCTCACACAGGTGGCGGCACGGGAAATGCTGCGTGTGACGGCGGCACGCTGTCAGGGGGGTTGTTGTTTGGGTCGTTCTGACGAGAAAGTTCAGGGCCACGGTGAGGCCAGCGTCACACTGAGCAACGAGCCCATCAAACGGACTCACTGGACGGCCAGCGCTGCTTTGTGCACTGTCACTGGGGTCCCGGGCTCACACTCGTTCTGAAAGCACCGCTGTGTCCGAGCCCGGTGAGCGCGGGGTGGGGCTGTGCTGGCCGGAGAGCAGCGGAGGCGCGGATGCTCTCCTAGTGAGGTCACAGCCACGGCGCTCCTATTGGTGGGCACAGCAGCCTCCCCTGCGCTCGCTGAGCCTGGGGATAAAGAGCTATTCAGACGGCAATGCCCTTGAGACAGGCTGGATGCTGCCCTGACACTGGCCATGTGACCTTGGGGCATTTTAACCCTCGGGGACTCACTCACAGGCCGACGCGAGGAAAAGGTGTGATCAGCATGACGGCTGGGACACCAAGTGCACAGTGAACAGAGAGTATCTTTCACCTTATAGAAAATGAACTCGACATGGATGAAAGACTAAAACTGTAACTTCTGAAACAGGAGAAAAACTTCAGGACAATAGATTTGGCAAAATTTAAAAAAAAAAAAGATGTATTTTTATTGATTTCAGAGAAGGGAGTAGCATTAATGAGAGAGAATCATGGATCAGCTGCCTCTTGCACACTCCCTACTGGGATCGAGCCCACAACCTTGGATGTGCCTGACTGGAATCCAAACCAGGACCCTTCAATCCACAGGCTGTCGCTCTACTCACTGAGCCAAACCAGCGAGGACGATAATTCCTTAAAATGAAACCAAAGTACAGGCAACGAAAGCAGAAATAGACGAGTGGGATTTTTCACCTCAAAGGAAGCAATCAGCACGGTGAAAAGACAACCTATGGAATGACAGAATGTATTTGCAAATCTTATTTTTGGATTTCAGAGAGGAAGAGCGGGAGCGATAGAAACATCAGTGATGAAATCACTGATCGGCTGCCTCCTACACGCCACCCTGGGGATCAAGCCCTCAACTCGGGCGTGCGCCCTGACCTGGGATGGCACTGTCACCTCCTGTTCACAGGTCGATGCTCGACTACTGGCCGACCCAGCAGTTTAATCCGAGAAACTAATTCAGACGGTTCTATCACCCTGGCTCTTTGGAACCTGGCTTACTGAATCCTTCTTAAATAACTCGTTTTATAAAGCTCAACTGAAAGATGTCTCTTACGCAAAACCACGGCAAAGGAAAGTCTCTCCCGCAGCCTTGGCACAGCCAATCCCCACACGCTGTCTGTCTCTCAGTGGCACCGCTTCCCGGCTCACAAGCCAGAGGCCAGCTCCCGTGCGCCATCAGTCAGGCAGACACGCCGGAACAAGGGCCTGCCGGCAGCCGGAGCGCCACGCCCTAGCTTTGTGTTCCCTGCAGGACGACTCCTGACAGCTGCTCTGCACTGGTCCTCTGATCCTCGCTATCAAAGGGAAGCGAAGACGAAAAGAGGAGCAGGCTTCTGAAGACTCGCACCAGGCCCTTCTGCCAGGAAGAACGAGCTGGGATCGCTCCCGTTAGCAAAACCTGGAGGAATCCACGTTTTCATTTATTTCACGTCAAATAAACTGGTCGCATTCTAGACAGCCCACAGCCTATGAAGTGTGATCAGGTGCAATTTCCAATGAAAACGAGTGAATTAATGAAGCCCAAGATGACTGGTTTTACTGTTAAGCACACCTCTTAATTTTAAAGTGCTCCTAGCTAAGCTCACTGAGGAAAGCCTCAGTTCCAGTGCTGCTGTTCGTTTTCTGAGTGGCATTTTGGAGGGGTGTGGGTTAGGTGATACTTATTCTCTATGTTCTTCTCATACTGTTTCTCTTAACTAAAATTTCCAGAAATGATTCGAAAATCATCTTTTGAAAATCTGAACACTCTGCAAACATTTAAAAAATACTGTTTTGAAGAAATACTGTTTTTCTGAACATAAGTAGTATCTGGTCTTCTCCAAGAAATGTTCATCTTATTTCATCTTGTATTTCTCTGAAATGTGCTTATACATAAACAGTGTGTGTAGCTGAAACCGGTTTGGCTCAGTGGCTAGAGCTTTGGTCTGTGGACTGAAAGGTCCCGGGTTTGATTCTGGTCAACGGCACATCCCCAGTAGGGGGTGTGCAAGAGGCAGCTGATCGACAATTCTCTCTCATCGATGTTTCTAACTCTCTATCCCTCTCTTCCTCTCTGTAAAAAATCAATAAAGTAAATAAACAACAATAACAAAAAAAAAAACCGTGGTGTGTATTCTGGGGTTTTATTCCTACCCCATTCTAAATCAATTAATGGCTAGTGATCTCATTCAGGGGCTAAAAACATATGGTACAATCACACAACTTCACTGTCAGTTCCCCCATGGTGGGCTTAGAGTGTCATATAAACTGGTTGTGCAAAAATAAATTTAAAAATTTGGGGAATAGAGGGTGGTTAATTGGGGGATAAGGACACATATGTAATACCTTAATAAAGAAATTTAAAAGAATCAAATAAAAATAAAACCACTTCATTAAAAAAAAAATTGTAGTTCACTTTGATTAGAAAGATGTTGGCAGACATGGGGCCCTGCTGAGCTGTACCTGTCTGTGTGAGACAGCAGGGCAGGTGAGTGGTCCAGACCAGACACCCCGTCCTCACGGGGAAATGCCCGGTTACCGAGGACACGGAAGCCAGTGCAAGGCCAGCTCCCCTCCTGTGGGAGGCGTACAGCTTGGCTTCTGGACTTCTAAGCCACAAGCCCTTTAAAACGAAGCTGAGAATGGGTTACAGAGATCGACTGGGTTAAGAGTGGGGAGTACATAAACGAGCCATTTGTAAGAAAAAACTATTTGAAAGTGTTTAAAAACAAAGAGCCAATTTCAGACCTACGGTATTAATAATATAGGGGCTTATGTTATTTAGAGGTAGATTTATTTTTCCATCTTGATTTTCTCAGATTAAAATGCTTTTGCATTCCGAGCATATACAGCATTCACATGCTTGCTGAAAGGTATTGATACTTGAAATTTAAACACCGAAAATCCTTTAGCATGCTTTGATTTACACAGGCCTACTTTATATACATTAAAATCCCCATACAATTTAAGGTCTAAAGTAAATGGATTCTAACTTTTTCGATTCTTAGGAAAAGTTTTAGATGGTTTCAAAACAGGAAAAAAGTGTAGCTGGGTATAGCTTAGCTTTAGATATAAGCTCATTCGGTATTTAAGAACACTTTATTATTAAAATGCAATAAATAACATCTGAAACCTTTTCACAAAAAGGGAACAACCTTCACAGACACAGGCTAGAACTGAGCAGTCCTTTACACAGAAGTACTCCAGGTGCGGTCCCTGTGGGGGGAAGCAAAGCGCAGGTGCCACATTTCAAAGTGGGAACGGCAGAACGGAGCCGCAGCAGTCTCTTTTCTGTCTTTGACATCGCCATTTACCGAGACTCCCAATCTCTGTCCTCGGCCTTCACACTCGGAGCACCCTAAGTCTCCATGCAGACGAGGAAGCTAGTGCTTAGATTTAAGCAGAAACCGGACTAGGCCCCGGCCAACCGACACACCCACTTGTATTTGCAAATAACAGAAGTGCCTGCATCTGAAAAGACACGAGTAAAAGTAATACATAACTAGTACTAAAGGTGTCATCAGCATCTCGTGCCATTTGGATATTACCCTAATGTTTCAGGGGGCCTCCAGGTCAAAGGCTCTCGGCCCAGAGTTTTGGGGGTTTGTTGACCCCCTTTACAATAATCAAACCCAGCATGCACCCCCCCACCTCCCCAGCTCACTGCAGATGGGGTCGGTCGGCTGCCCACCACGGGCAGAGTCCTGGAGGCTCCGTGCAGCGCCTCAGCTACCGCAGCTGCAGGAGCAGGGCCGGTCCTCAGCTCTGCGCGCAGCACCGCGAGCGGGGACAGGTCACGGCAAAGATATCCCGTTAACACCCTCCCGCTAGAAACACCTAGACATCTCTCCTGGAAAACTTAAAAAACAAGCCCACGGTGGGTTTGATGTACGATGGTCTTTATTTACAACTTTATTGGCAAAAAGAAGAGGGAGACGATGAGAACAGTTCACCACGGGGCGCTGCGGCTGACGGGTCAGGTTAACGAAGTTTCACGTTAAAGGTCCACCTACTTGTCCAAACACACCACGGAGAATGCTGCGCTGCCGCAGGAGTCGGCGCAGCGCCAGGTCCCGGCGGTCTGAACACGTCAACACAGAGGACAGAGCCACCACGAGACGGCGTTAAATAAAGGGCCCTCACTGCACCGTGCCCTGCGGAGACACATGCCCAGGCCAGCGGCGCACGGGGAGCGGACAGCGCCCCGAGGGCAGTGGCCGCGGCGGCCTCTGGCCCGAGGCGCCGCCCTCGCTGCCGGCACCCTGGGGTGGACGCCGGAGGGAAGGCGAGGGAGGCGGCGCCTGGAGGACGTGAGCCCTGGAGAGCAGGCGGGCGGACACCCTGGCCTCTAGGTGGAAGGAATGGATGCGGTCCCTTTCAGCTCATGCTGGGCGGGCGGTCCACGGACGGCGGTCACTCCTCCAGGTCCAGCGTGCTCAGCTCCTCCTCCAGCTCGTCCAGGTCCTCCCCGGTGAAGAGGTTCTCGTCCACGGGCACCGCCGCGCAGACGCCGTTCTCCCGGCCCTCCCCGCCGAGGTCCTCCTCCCCGTCGCTCCTCTCGCCGTTCTCGGCCCGGCCGCCAGAGGCTTCGCTCAGTTTGTTTTCTAAAAAAGCAGCGCAATGCGTGAAAACCCTGCCGTTAGTGACTGACAGGCAGAGGGACTCTGCACTGCCCCGCCATCCTGCGGCCACGCCAGCAGGAACCGCAGCAGGAACCGCAGGCTGAGCTGAGCTGGGCGTGCTGCACCGCCCCCTCTGCCTGCTCGGAGGCTCGGACCTCGGAGGCAAGGTTATCCCCCACAACTCTGCTCCTCCAGTGCCCAGCAGCTAGGTTTAACATCCACACCCACGTAACACGTCTTTGTAACAACATATATCTGACGCAAGTGGCCACTTGGCTTTGCTTTGCGTAGCAATCAAACCATCGGTGGCAATGCTGGAAACTCCGCCCGTCCTCACCTGCGAACCAAGAACGTGGCCCGGCCTTGCTCAGCAACACCAACACCGACCCCGACCCCGACCCCGACCTGACCCCGACCTGACCCCGACCCCGACCCCGACCTGACCCCGACCCCGACCTGACCCCGACCCCGACCCCGACCTGACCCCGCTCCATGGCCCCGCTCGGGCCGCAGGCTGCAGGAACCCCACAGCCACGCCTTGGGGTCATGACCTTCGAAGCCCTTGCCAGGGACCGGCCTCCAGGCCCTGCTGGCAGCAGGCTCAGGTCCCGGGAGGGCAGCCAGCTCCCCACGTCACACTGGCCTTCCTACGGCGACAGCGTCAGCCTTCTCTCACCTTCCGCCTTGGTAAGCACCCTGCTGCTTTCAAACACTCAGCACCGGCCAACCCTCCCCCTCCCAGGCCCCGCAGGGCTCCTTCGGGTGAAGATGAGGACGGCTGACGGCCCCGACACCGACCCGCCTCCCCGTCCTCTGCGCTGAACGCCTTTTGTTGGTGCTTCTAGCTCTTGTCCCGTCTCCTCCTCCCCTCCCGGCCCTCTCCGTGCATGGCCTGCAGATGCCGTGGCTTCCTCGCACCCAAGAGCCCAGCCCGACCATGCCCGTCCTCCCTCGCCACTGCAGGCCGATGCTCTGGGACCCCTCCCGAACGGCAACCGAGGAGCCTTTTCCCAGTCGCCCCACTGACTCCCTGAAACTCCCTACCCCATGCTGTGCTCCAGAAGGTCCTCACCCTGCTGCTGCACCTGGCACTTCCCTCACTCAGCTCAACGCCTTTCTAACCACTTCCTCCCTCGTGTCTACACAGCATCAGCAGTGCCGCTCTCCCCTCTAGCTACAGACACTTCACTTAGGACACTAGAGGCAGAAGACAGAGGCAGACGTGAGCCAGCGGGGCCGTGGGGACAAGTCACAGAAGAAAAGAAGGGGCCTTGGAGCTGGGAGTGGGGAGAGGGGAGAGGGAAGGAGCAGAGTGGAAAGGCGCGGTGTGTTCCCAAGAGGGAGAGCCCCCAATGCCACCTACATTTTTTCCTTTCCTTTTAAACAAATCCTCACTCCAGGATGTGTTCATTGGTTTCAGAGAGGAAGGGAGAGATTGACGGGCTGCCTCCCCTACGTGCTGTGACGGGAATTGGAACCGCAGCCTTTCCGTGTGCAGGACGAGGCTCTAACCTAGGAAGGCACCCAGCCAGGGCAAGGGCGCTGCTGACACCAAAACCTCCGCCTCAGGAGGCCCGTCCCACACGAGGTCCAGCTCATCCCTGTCCCTTCTGCTTCGGTTCACGCACTTCTGCAGCCTCCTCTCCCCCGGCGCTTCTTCCACCGGTCCAACCACACGCTCACACTACCAGTCAGTGCCTGTGGCACCTAGGGCGGCCAGGCCCGGTCTATCCCCTTCGGGCAGCTTCCTGGTTCAGTCCCCGCGTTGGCACACTCACCATCCTTGTCGGACGTGTACGTGCTGAACCGCTCCAGACTGGCCACCGTGATGCCCGTCTCCTCCACATCTCTCGGGATGTACAGGCTTAGGTCTATGTCATTGATGCTCACAGAGTCATCCACCTTTACAAGGACAGGACAGGGAGTGTAAGAATGCTTTCCATCACTTACTGTCTTTACCTTCACGAAACAGTCATTACTGGGTCAAATCAAAACAAATGATTTACTGTCAAACTTTACTTTTAAAACTTCTTGAAAAAACAGCAATGCCATATTTAAAGCTACTTCCTCTGACATCATACTCTTACACACAGAAAACGATATTTTTATCTTTCAACTGCAAGCCAGAAGCCAGAATTTTATAAACATACAAAATAGTCAGCTCTCTGCTATTACTGAGCTTGCCTACAATTAAATGAGTGTGCTATTGCCTCCCGCTTCCCGCTCTGCACTGATTTTAATTTATAATTTTTCTTTTATCCATTTCTCCCCCTTTTCAGAGGAAGGAGGAAACACAGTTCGTGTCTACACACACCACGACCAGGAATTGAACCTGCAACCTTCTGGTGTTCAGGATGACGCTCCAACCAACCGAGACACCAGCCAGGACTACATTTTTTTCAGTTAGTATTTCTGTCTCATGATTTCCTTTTAGTAAAAATATTAAACAAAGTCCCCTTTTCTTTAGAGGGAGAATACAACACATACTTCTCCCAGCTAACACCCAAGCACTGGACCTCCCTCGTCCTGGCTCCTGTGATTCTCACCAGCATCCTGTGTGAGAGTGCGCCTGCCCCACAGAAACGAGGGTGAAGACAGAGGACGTGATTCCCAGGTGAGTCAGGATCGGAGCGGAGCCCCGGAGGGGGCACTGCTACCCCCGCTCCACTGTCACTCCATCCTCGCAGTCAGCGAGAGGGTGCCCGCGGCCTCTTACCTCATCCCCGCCTGCTCCCTGCGTGTAGCGGGTATCGTCTGCTTCCTCGTCGTCATCGTCAACCAGCTCAGGACGGAATTCAAACACCTCGCGACCGCTGATCTGCTCGGACACAGACAGGGACTCAGGCCGCTGCACACTCTGGTGCCGGCTTTAGCCCCGGCAGGGACGGCTCTCGCCCGGCACCGAGGTAAACGAGAGGAGGAGGAGTGGCCTGGGCCCCGAGAACATACCACCAAGGCCTTCCCCGCCTTGAAGTCGGCTTTCCTTCGCTCCATGTCCTGCTCCAGCTTGTCGATCTTCTCTTGTCTCTTCCTCTTCTTCCAGGCGAGGAAAGACTCTAGCGTGATCTTGGTGACGTTTGGACCCAGGGCGGCGCGCTGCGGAGAGAGAGAGGAGTCACTGCCCTCCGCCCGCCCGCCGCTCCTCTTTGGCGAGGAAGCCTCCGCCCGCGGCGGCCCGGAGCCGGTCCATGTGACACGGTTCACGCTTATTCCACCCGCACCAGGCTCTTGGGGAAACGAGGGCGAGTGAGCTTGCCATGAGGAGCTCAGGGAAGCCAATGCTGGAAGCAGTAACGGTGGGGGGCACCGCGGCAGGGCCAGCATCCCTGGCCCTTCGTGCTCCTCAGGAGGCGGCGAGCGAGCAAAGCTGCCGCCTGCTCCTCAGGCCACCAACTAGCAACTCCTGGGAACGGACCCCTCTGGACGCCGCCGGACAGTCCCCACCACGCCGACGGGCCTCCCCCGAAGGCTGCACCCCAACGTGGGGGAACCAAGACACACACTGCAGCACCCCGACTCCGGTCTGCGCTTCCGGTCCCTGCGCCACCCCCAGCGGAGACACGAGCAGCACGTCCACTTAGGAACAGATGTGTGTGTCCCAATGCTGGACAGTCACACAGTGCAGGTTGCCCAGAGGCGGAAAGAGACACAGTGTGCGAAGCCCCAGGCCCTCACCACACTCCGTGCAGGTTCTCTGGCTAATCTTTTCCCCTCTCCACTTCCCTCTCAGATTCATCAATGTGAACACTGACTAAGCATTTTAATGAACTGATAAAACTAGTATATCAATCTTATGGAAGCAACTTATTTGGCAATTCAGTGGCTAGTACATAAAAATCATTTCATAATTATAAATTAATGTCTTAATTGGCTTATGATTATGGCTAGATTTACATATAAAGAAACCTAAAAAGGCCACTTCAGGGGAAGATCCTATTTTCCCCTTTCATAGCAACATGCTGATGCCCCCAAGTGGTAAATATTAAAATTTCATAATAAATACTGCCTTTTCTTTTTATGGTGGAAAAGATACTAGTTACCTCTCTTTCAATGAGATCTTCTAATGAAATTTCATCTTCTTTCTCTTCTTTCTTTTTATCTTTTTTCAACACGAATCCAGGAGGCAGTGCATGGCGGTACATACAATTATCGCCCCCTCCGGGGCACACCCAGAACCAGCCGTATTTGTTGTTTTCGATAGCGTCCAGGAAATGCTTGCACACCTATAGAGACAACAGTATTCACAACAGCAGCTCAGCACAGTCCATTTCCAAGGTCAATGCTGAAGTACACAGACCAAGTACATTCTTACAACTTTAGGCTACCACTCTGCAGAGCACCCTGTGTACAGAAATGTACATATGAGTTAATCTTAAAATACTTAACAGTAACTGCTCTTCAAAGAGGACCTAGATAGAACGGTCTTTGACAATGTTGTAAATTCTGTATTATACAAAAGGACTTGCTCCATTTAGCCTTTGTAAATGTAATCTGAAGTCTGATTTTAAATCAGAGAAAATATAACTGCTATAAGAAATAAAACCAATGATTTTGCTTTGGTTTGACCTAAAAACCAATCCAATGCAGCAATGACATAAGCACGATTTTAATTACGTGAAATTATAAGGACTTTCTTATCTTAGGAGGGAGCAAGATACAAAAGGAACACACAGCACAGTGACCCTTAAAACACAAATGGGCCCTGGCCAGTGTGGCTCATTGGGCTGGAGCATTGTCCTGTGTGCCAAATGGCTGCAGGTTTGATTCCTAGTCAGGGCAAGTGGGGAAGGCAACTGATTGATGTTTCTCTCTCAAATGAATTAAAAAAGGAACATAAATGGGCGCAAGATGCAACTGTTCGGAAGCCTCGGGCCATAAACTTTACAAATAAGAAGGAAAAATTAACAGATATACATTTCTTTCCTGAACAAATACAACAAGTCTAAGCAAAATTGTTACAGAATTCCCGGGCAGGAGGACTAGGGAAACTGAGCCAGGAAAGTTAAAACAAGGCCAAAGAGTGCGGGCAAAACACCCCCCACTCCCTCTCCAGGGACACTTGAGAGCGAATGGCTACAACCCAAGGAGGAGGCAGAGGCAGGAAAAGGGCCGTTTCACTCCCAAAGCAGGAAAGAGCCCACCGCCCTGGCTGGCAGGGCCAGGGGCAGGTGCTTCTGGTGAGCCTGGGAAGGCCAGCCGAAGGGGCCAGAGACGCCCTCCGCACCCAGCCAGCAGAGGAGCTGAGACCGCAGAGAGGGGTGCACGCCCCCGCGGACCCACCCGCGCTCCTCAGGCCAGCGGAGGCTGTCCAGCCCGCCGGCCGTGCTTTTCAGAAAGGCGCATGCCCGAGTGCCTGACACACTGCTCCTCACCGCTGCCACGGCCCCTCGGATAAACTCAGTTACGTGAGAAGACAGGACCGAGGCTGGGGACACCCTCTCGCGTGGGGCTTCTGAACAAGAATTTAACTCTGTAGCCCACACTTGTCCATTCCCCAAACAAAGCTCACCCCCCACCCCCATTTCAATACAACCCAAACAGCAGCAAAACCTTGCCACAAGATTGTCCCTAAAGATAAGTCCACTCAATTCAAGAAAAGAACATACTATTTGCGTTTTGGGCTTTTTCTTTTCCGCCTCACCGTGCTTCTTGTTCACCACTTCTTCCAGCTTTTTCTCATCCCAGTTTTCCATGGTATCTAAGGGAAGGAGAGGGAGACTAGCACTGCGTCTGTATCTGCTGCCCCCACACACACTGCCGTCTCCGTGCACAGAGGCTGTCTGACAGCACCCGTGACAATGTGTTTTCTTCAGACACCAAAGGTAAGCATCAATGGTGAGACTGTTCACCCAAACCTTAAGCAGGCAGGCAAATGAGAAGGCAGTACTGTAAGAAAAGCTGAGACACATCCAAAAGAAGTAACTGGTTTTTAATCATCTTCATTTGCTTAATCCAAGGGCATCATGCAATAAATTCCGATTTTATGAAAACAAAACACAAGTTATTCTTTACAGTCTACTAATACCAAAATACTCTTCAAGTTACTAAATATTCTTAGTGATTACAAACCCAGAGACGCTGATGTCTAGGAAAACGTTTTTAAAAATACCTTTCTCAAGTTCTTCATCTCTGGCATCGATGTACACACTGCGCTTCTCGCCCTTCCTCTCCAGGGTGAGGTCGTGGGAGAACTTGCACTTGTCCCCCTTGGTGCACTGCCCTTGCTTGAAGAAGGCGCACACCACCGACTTGGGGTCGGCACCTGTGCAAACGGCACACGGAGGCGTAATTCGCTCTCAGGTCCTAAGGCACAGCCTCCAGGTGAGATACACTGCTCTGTTAACTCGTCATTTCCTACTCCCCGGGGTGAGAGGGAAACCCCACTTATGGGGGGTTCCTGTGACATTTTTCTAAGTTCTTCTATTGAATTTTATATACACTTTTGTTTATTACAAAAACAAAACCAACCGAACAAAAACAACGAAGGGGCACAGGCGATGGGGCACCATGCACACGTAAGTTACTCCATGTCACGTGTCCAGCTGCATTAACGAGGCAGGAGCCAAAGAGAATCTAAGGGGAGGTGCACGGCCAATAGTGTGGGCTCCGTCAGAGAACCCTGGGTTTGCCTCGGATACTACCGAAGACTGGATGCTACACAGCAACTCAATCATTAACTGTGCCTTAAGCTGGGGGGCTAATGGCTGGAGTAAATGTTGTACAATGACACAGCTGTGCACATATGTAAAGGAACTGTGAGAGAGTCATTGATAGATAATGACAGAGTATCATTTTCATAGCAGATACAATCAGCTTATGATCTGAACATACATCAAAACAAATTAAGTTTCAAACATGAACCACATTTGATAAAAACAATACTTCTGAAATGTAAAGTTTACCTTTACTTATTTTTTGAGCAGCAACTACAGGTTTGAACAGCTCATTCAGCTCTTGCAATTCTTTCTTCTTGTCATCTTTCTTTAATTTCTTTTCAGCTTCACTCTGTGCTACCTATAATATTCCCAGGTATAACATAAACATTTGATTTCATATAGTTGTTTTCACTGCCCAGTGACTGTAACACTAACATTAACATCAGTTTTACAATGCCTCTCAGTGTATGTTAAATGGTGTGGTTAAACTAGGAAACAAAACTGCTAAATCTTGTGACAGTTACTTAAAAAAATCTTCAGTTCTTAGTTCCTGTAACTCATGCACTGCCAGTGGAAAGCTGAAGTGCTGCCACCTCTGTGGAAAGGACCAAGCACATTTATTAAAGCTGAACCCATTTCCCTTCATCTAGAAGCATGCCTCCAAACACACTGCGCCCCCGAGAGAAGCACACGTGCCTGTGAGCACACACACACACACACACAGGACACTCGCTGCAGAACTGCTCAGTCAGAAAGGGCTCTCCGTGGACACCGAGTGGCCACTGAGCAGTGAAGGACGACCATGTGCAGCCAGTGTGGCCTCGGACGAAGTCAGAGCCGTCTCAGAACGGCTCGAGGGGGACCGAGAGGCCGCTGAGCAACCTGCACCGACGCAGGTCTGTCCAGTAGGACTGTGGCCGCCAACATACCACCAAACACCTTCAGCTGGAGGGAAGAAAACCGGACGTTTACATTCCGTACCTGGCGTGGATTCTGCTGACCGAACTTCACCTGATGAGTGACAGCCTTGATAAACTTCTGCTGCTTGGCTCCCTTCTTGTTCTTTAGACCAAAAGTCTTGTCCTAAATGAAAAGAGGGTATAAAATACCTCAGCCATTCATGGTAATTTCTCACCTGCTTTTCCAGTCACATCGGAACCCATTCTTTCCCGTGGGCAGGAAACAGCCTCTCTTATGCTCTTCACAGAGAAAACACTGAACATCAAGGCAAGACACCGTGCGACGCAGAGGCCACCTGGACGCCACCACCAGCCACCTGCGCCCGCGGCGCGCTTTCCTCACTACAGCGAACGCAGAGCTGCTACTGGACTGAGGAGCCTCAGTACGTCTAGGAAACGCTTGGCTAATGGGGCTGTTCGTTCTCAGCACAGACAGCGAGAGCCCTCAGAGGGGAGAAGCAGGCAGCAATTTCAAACCTGCTCTGCCGCCTCTGTGCGTTTTCCTCACAGGACTCTGAAGAACTATGGACTGTTTTAAACACATTTTTTGGAAATACTGCGTAAGAAGATACATTAAGTTCTAGACTGGTTTTTTTTGGTTGTTGTCCTCTCAAAACAATTACATTTAAAGAACTCAAACTACTGAGAAGTATTCATACCCAGTTGTTGCTAAAATGGAAGTAGTAAAATTGAGCATTCCTAACTAAAAAGCAACATATTCCTTACATCTGGAACATTAACATAGTCACCTGGGAAAACTATTAAAAGGAATAGTGGTATCTACTATGGAACGCTCACTATGTGCAAGGCTCTAATTAAACTTTGGTTTTACCTGTTCATATGTAATAAGTATGTAGCATAGAAACATGCAGAAGCCACTGCACGTGTATACCAGCCTGTGCTTCAGGA
This sequence comes from Nyctalus aviator, assembly GCA_036971965.1. NCBI lineage: Eukaryota > Metazoa > Chordata > Mammalia > Chiroptera > Vespertilionidae > Nyctalus > Nyctalus aviator. The sequence continues at coordinate 827,846 of CM072928.1, read as the reverse complement.
CTGCTGGGGGCTGAACAGCCCCCCCCCCCCCAAATTCACTTCTACTGGAATCTCAGCGTGCAGTCTCTGCAGGTGTATAAGCTAAGACAGGGCACAATGACTGGGTGGCCCCAAGCCCAATGACTGAACCATTTTCCTTCCAACCTTCACAACATTCTGCGTTTCCTAAGCCTATGCATCAGGTGTGAGTGCCACGCTTCCCGTCTATAACGGGGGGGGGGGGAGACCAGGAAGGAGATCCTGGAGAGAGCATCACCAGGACCAAAGTAGGACAGCATCTGCACACACGGCGCCCGCGGTGAGCACAGGGGTCCAGCCCGTGCCCCTATGGCGGCCGAGCACAGCAAACCAGGCTGAAGAGCAGAGCCAGGGAGGTTCTGACACAGGAGACAGGAGTCAAGTGGTCCTTGCAGGGACTGACCGTGGGAAAGCAGCACTCAGGACAGCAGCGCACAGCAGGAAGTGCTTTCTGTGGCCCCATGTGAGCACATGACTATCCCGTCTAGAGATAAGGCGTGTTCTTGGAACTCTCTAGGGCAGAAATTTTCTTTCAGAGAGAGAGGGGGCACTTATTTACCTAACAGTCATAAAAATAAATTCCTGGACACATGCTTTATTGAATTCTCTTAGCAACCTTATACTATCACTACTGGCCCGGTGTACGAAATTCATGCACTCCGGGTCCCCAGCCTGGCCTGTGCCCTTCACTGGGCTTCTGCACTGTGACCATCACCCCAAAGAGGGGGGCCTCCATGAGCCTCACGTCCCCAGGGTGGTGCTGAGGGCAGGGACGTGAGCCTCACACACAGCCTCCTGCTGATGTGACGCTGGAAGGAAGAGCAGGAACGTTGGGCCCTTGCACTGGAGAAGGCCCTTGAAATCACTGGGTCTGGCCCTGCCAGGGCATCAGGGTGAGGTAATACAACGTCTGACCAAACATTTTTAAGCTAATAATTCTCTATGGCGCAAGGATGTCATCAATATCCAAATGGCCTTATTCCACCCCTGCTTTAAGAGCAGAAGCTCCGGTCAGAGGGCTCACATTCTCTTCCCAAACAGAACTAAGCAAATTGCCTTCTTTGCCAGTTTTCTTATTGTAAAGTGGGTCTCACACTCGCCTGGGACGGCTGGGTGACAAGGTTTACCGCCAGAGGAACAGAGCACAGAGGCGAGCCGCTCGGACTCGGGAGCAGGCGTGCCGCCTCTGGATCCTCGCCTGCCGCTGGTCACCTCACCTGGGCAGGCTGTTCATCCTGTGCCTGCGTCCTCCGGGATGAACAGCCTGCCGGGGATAATGCTAGCCCCAGAGAAAGAAATGTGCTGTGTAGGACACCGGCTTCTCTTCCCTCCATTCCCCAAATACTGAGAACCGGCCAGGCACAGGTGTTAACTCCTAAGCGACAGGTGATGCAACTAGGAGATATTTGGCTCCAGGCCACCTCCTTGTTTCCACCGTGAAAATCCACGTCCCAGAAACGCCTGGTGAGGTTACCCGCCAGCTGGTAGACAAGTTTTCTGATGCCACAGGGTGGCTCTGGGATGCCAGCACCGCCTCTGGAAAAGAGCTCTCTCCCTTTTCTTGGTTTCGGACAGCCTTACCTAAACATTACGTGGACTTGGGGGACGGGAACGTGAGGGGGGAAGAGGTGCAATCAACCCCCAATCACCTAAACAGGGAGGTAAGATCCCAGAAGTTAGGTTAGGAAAGAAACTATGTTTCAGACTCGGTCGTTTGAACACAAGTTTAGAAACAGGGAGTCGCTCTAAGAGAAGGGGGCCTGAGAGCCCAGCAGCCAGAAGTGAATTTATTTAAAACCAAGCCCCCTTCCCTCCCGTGATCCTGCTTCTGGCTCAGGCCGCTTCCCCTCTGACAAGGGAGCTCTGCTTTGCATCAGGCCAACCAGGCTATGCAAACTCCGCCAAGGACGACGACGGAATGCCACCCCCGAACGCCGCGGGTACTCAGCCCTGTGGCCGTCAGAGCACCTCGCCGGGCCAGTCCTCAGGGCACAGGCGGGCAGTGAGCACACAGGCGCCGCCCTATGACCCCCGAGGTCACGGCGTGAGGCCCAGGCACCTGCTGGGTGCGGGCTCCATCCGGTGTGGGGCCTGCGGGAGGCAGCCACCAGCGATTCTCTCATCATTTGTGTTTCTCCTCCTCTCCCTTCCTCTCTGCGCGCACACACACCAACACATACTCGAAATAAAAAACACAGATGCCGCACCAGACCTGGGACATGGCCAGTTACAGAACTCGCCATGAACATGCTCATCAAGCCACACCGGCAGAACTTATTAAAAACAAAAGTCACTTACAAACGCCTCATTTCAGACTCCGGAAAAGCCTTCTGGTCGCGTTCCAACAAGAAGGGACTGACTACCTGCAGTTTCCCCGCAAAAGGCTCTCCCCACTCGGGTATATTTTATGCAGAAGAAGAAGAAAAGGCCCCGGCTGTCCCCATTACACCAAAGCGCACGGGAGAGGCTTGGCGGTGAGGAGCCCCGGCAGGAGCCCGGGGGAGAGGCACCCTGTGGGGTGCGGACTCTTTCCAGGAATCTCTCCGCGAGACACGCCACCCACCGCGGGGCGGCCCCGGACCCGGACCCGGACCCCCGCGGCCCCGGCGCCCCGGGAGGCCGGCCCTGCGCGGGCCCCGAGCCGTTCGGCGGGAACGGGGACCGCCTCGCCGCAGGCGCCGTGGGCCGGAGAGGCCCCGGTTCGGGGCGCGGCCAGGGCCGGGCTCCCTCCGCGCGGGGCCGGGCCGGGCCGGGCAGGCCGGCGGTCTCCTCCACACCAGCCCCGAAGCCCGTGCCCGGAGGGCGACGGCCGGGCCGGCCCGCGCAGCCCCGGAGGGCGGCGGGGGCGGGGGCCGGGCCGGGGCGGGGGCGCCCGTCTCCGCGGCGAGGCCTCGGGCAGGGCCTGGGCGGCGGGCGCCGGCCGAGCGGGAGGGGCACACGCGGCCCGGCCGCGCCCGGCGCCGGGAGCGGGGCGGCCCCTGGGCGGCGCGGGTGGGGGAGGGGCGCACGCACCTCGATGATCTTCTCCTTCTTCTTCTGCTCCGCTTTCTTGCTGCCCCCGGCCTGCGCCTGCTTCTTGGGGGGCATGGCGGAGGCGGTGGCACCGGCCGGGCTGGGGCGCAGCTGGACACCGAGCGGGGACCCGGCCCCGCGCGCCGCAGGAGGGGGAGACGCGGGCCGCCGTCGCCGCCGCCGCGCCGCACGTAAAGCGAGGCGCTCGCCCGCCGCCGCGACGCGGCCTTTGCGACAGGTCGGCGCCGCAGAGCATTGTGGGAGGCAGTGAGGGAGGGCCGGCGCCCGGAAGCGGACGTGCGCGTGCGCCTCGGCCGCGGCAGGCCCGGCGTGCGTCGGGATTGGACGAGGGAGAAGGACGACGCGCCCCGCTTCCGGGACGGCGGCGCGCCCGAGGCGGAAGCTCGGTGAGCGAGTCCTCCCCCGTGCGCGTCCCCTTCCGCTGGGGACGGGTCCCCCCTCGGTCCGTCTTCGCCTCGGTCGGCGGCGGAGGGGTTGGTCGCCTCCCGTCCGTCCCCGTCCTGAGTGGCCGCCCGGCCGCCTCCGCACTCCGCGCGGCCATCCCCGCCCCTCCCCTCGGGCCCCCTCCGCACCCGCCGGGCCACCCCCTCGGGCCCCCTCCGCACCCGCCGGGCCACCCCCTCGGGCCCCCTCCGCACCCGCCGGGCCACCCCCTCGGGCCCCCTCCGCACCCGCCGGGCCACCCCCTCGGGCCCCCTCCGCACCCGCCGGGCCACCCCCTCGGGCCCCCTCCGCACCCGCCGGGCCACCCCCTCGGGCCCCCTCCGCACCCGCCGGCCACCCCCTCGGGCCCCCTCCGCACCCGCCGGGCCACCCCCTCGGGCCCCCTCCGCACCCGCCGGGCCACCCCCTCGGGCCCCCTCCGCACCCGCCGGGCCACCCCCTCGGGCCCCCTCCGCACCCGCCGGGCCACCCCCTCGGGCCTCCTCCTGCTGGGACGGCCGGTTCCCAGGTACCTGCTGGTGCCCGTTGGGCGGGGCCGGCCGGCGGGCCAGGTCCTGCGGAAGGTTTTGAAGAAAAGTAAAATGTTCATTTTATCTTTATTGTTGAGAGTATTACAGATGCCCTCCCCCCTTTTTTTATCCCATTGACCCCCTCTCCACCCTCACCCCATCCCCACCCCCACGCCTACCCTCGCCCCCAGGCCTTCACCTCACTGTGGTCTGTGCCCATGGGTTATGCTTACAGACCTGTAAGTTCTTTGGTTAATTCCCCCTCCCCCGGTCTTTAACTTTTGCCAATATAATCATAATGATTGTAATGTGTCTTGGTGTGCTTCTCTATGGAATGGTCTTATTTGGATGTTTTTTTCTTCCCCAATATCGGGAGTTTTCACGCATTTCATTTAATGAGGTTCACCCCTTTCTCTCCTGTGGGGACCTGTATTATGCGTATGTGGTACTAAGTCTCTTAAGCCACCTTTACTATTGTCCATTCTTTGCTTTTTGCCTTTTTGATGGGATGAATTCCGCTGCCGAGGAGTATACTAGTGTATTCCAGCAAAAGGACAAGCTAAAACTCCAGAAACAGACGAATGAAATGGAGACAGGTGATTAATAAAGAATCACTGAGGTCAGGAGAACAACTCATGAACAAAGTGAGAATTTTAATAAAGAGATAAAAACATACAAGAAAATACCAAGCAAATTACAGAGTTGAAGAATGCAAAAATGGAGCTAAACAGTTCCGCAGAAGGTGTGCACATCACGCGGGGAGATGAGCAAAAAGCCTGTTTTTATGTGGAGCGTGCCGGGGTGGTCGCTCAGAGAAGGAGGCATTTGAGTTCCTTTGACACATTCTCAGGTTACTTTTAGGTTTTTGGGAAGCGCCTGCAGCTTCCTAGAATCCCCCGTGTTTCCTGAAAGTCAGCCAACTGGTCTGAGGGTGAAGAGCGCATCTCGGCAGCCTTCGCCCAGTGCGTGCCGAGTCCAGAACCGACCTGCCCCCAGCACCCTGCACTTAGCTGCCACAGCCACAGAGGCGGGCGTCCTCGCTCTCTGCATCCGATGAGAGGAAACCCAGAAGGAAGAACCGCACCCCAAGTTACGTTAGACCCGTGGCCGGCAAACTGCGGCTCTCAAGCCACATGCGGCTCTTTGGCCCCTTGAGGGTGGCTCTTCCACAAAACACCACGGCCTGGGCGAGTCTGTGTTGAAGAAGTGGCGTTAGAAGGAGTTTAAGTTTAAAAAATGTGGCTCTCCAAAGGAATCTCAATCATTGTACTGTTGATATTTGTCTCTGCGGACTCATGAGTTTGCGGACCACTGCGTTAGCCGCTGAACTCGGGCGGTCTGACTTCAGAGGCCCATCACTAACGTCACAGAAGCAGGTCCTGTTAGGAAAGATACTTGATGAGTGAGGGGCCCCTTCGTATTCACACACCGAAATGCCATCTTTTAAAACGTGCACTGCTCGGCTGTTGTTTTTGATTATTTTAAACTTTCTGTTAGGAAGCATGGTGGAGCCAAGACTCGCCTTTCTAGAAAGAGTTTTTAATCTTTTTCATCTATTTGCACATGGAGCATGAGTCCTCTGAATTAGTACAATTGATTGTATGCTTAGCTATGTACATAAGATAATGCCAAAGAATCCTAAGTGTGTGTGTGTGTGTGTCTCGCTATCTCTTTATCTGTGTCTACATAAGAACTTTACTTTGCCCTGGCTGGTTTGGCTCAGTGGACAGAGCATCGACTTGCAGACTGAAGGGTCCCAGGTTCAATTCCAGTCAAGGGCACATGCCTGCGTTGTGGACTCGATCCCCATGGTAGTGTGTGCAGGAAACAGCCAAGCAGTGATTCTCTCTCATTCTCTCACATAGTTGGCGTTTCTATTTCTCCCTTTCCTTTCCTTTCCTTTCTGAAGTTAAAAAAATAAAAAAGAACTTCATCCAGACTAGGTTGATGGACATCCTTTTCTTTTTTACTTATTTACTTTTTTAATCTTGCGTTATTGTTGTAGTTGCTCTTCCCTGAGGCCAGAGAGACCCAGCCTGCTTCCCTCTATTCAGTACTGTAATCCAGTGGGTTCTTTGGGGATCCTCTCCTTTAAGACTTCCTGTAGGGGCGGGATGTGTTTGCTTTAACTTCCTCTTTTTAGTGCTGCCAAAGATATACTTTGCTCCTCCCCCTTTTTTATAAGTTTTATTGGTAGTCATTATCATGAAACTGGTGAGTCACAGGAACAACTAAAGGGAGATTACAGAGAATCTGGAATCTCCTAATAGTTGCCTGCTTCATAGTTCTTAACTCCCTTCTACCTCCGACCTTTGCTTCTGCTTCTGGCCTGACATTGCTTGGGTTCTCTCTCTCTCTCTCTCTCTCTGTCTCTCTCTCTCTCTCTCTCTCTCTCTCTCTCTCTCTCTCCCTCCCTCCCCGAACAGGAATTTGTACATTTACAGCGATTTTATAGCGGACACGGTGGGCCTTCACAGCTGGCCCTTATCAGCCCTTTCCCCCACAGCGGGCAGCTCTCAGCGGTATCTACACTGCCCTGGCTGGTGTGGCTGGTGTGGCTCAGTGAATAGAGTGTCGGAATCATGGGTTCGATTCCAGCCAGGGGCACATGCCTGGGTTGTGGGCTCAATCCCTGGAGGGGTGGTGGGGAGGGGGGCGCATGTGGGAGGCGGCCGATCAATGAGTCCCTCTCATCAATGATGTTTCTATCTCTCTCCCTCTCCCTTCCTCTCTGAAATCAATAAAAATATAAAAAAACGTATCTACACTAATATAAGAGAAATAGGCAAATTGTACCTCCGAGACACCCACAGCCAATCAGTAGTGAGTACACAAATTAACCCAACAACCAAGGTGGGTTAATTTGCACGTGTGGAGCAGGGGGGCGGGATGCCTGCTCTGAGGGGGAGAGCAGGGTGTGGAGGGAGCTATAGGAGTGGCGCTCTGGTTGGAATGGATAAGACTGAAGGCCCGGCAGAGCTAAGGCCTAGGTCCCAGGCGCCGGAGGAAAACCGGTGCTGGCAGCCAGGGGAAGGAAGGCCTTTTGCATGAATCTTTGTACAACGGGCCTCTGGTTAAAACATGGGACTTTATTTACATACTCGAGGAAAACAGAGTTGGCTGTACATGCTGAGAATATGTAGAATACGTAACCTTTATTGCTTAATTGAATTGTTAAACTATGGCTACACCATTGCCACCTGAGCCTAAGGCCTTGAACCTCAAAGGGCTGAAACAAGACCAGTAATGGTTCAGTTTTCAGGTCATTAGAAGAATGTGTGCGTTACCCATCCAGTGCTGGTAGGTCTTTGCTTTAATTACAGTGTTTCCTGTTACCACTCGCTGCTTTTGTTCTCTTAGCCTGATGTCCCAGGCTTCCCAAGATCCTGGATTTCCTAAGATTTCCAGGATTCCTTAGATTCTGTGATCAGTATTTCCAATAAATTCTTGTTTTACTTAAGTTAAGTTTGCTTTTAGTTGTTTGCAACTATTGACTGTTATGGGATGAGTTATGTACCTTCTTTCCCTCCCTCCCCATAATTCCTGTGTCGAAGCACTGATTCCAGTACCTCAGCATATGACTGACTTAGGGTCAGGGCCTTTAAAGAGAGGATCACGTTAAAGTGAGGCCGTTAGGGTGGTCTCTAATCTGAGGTGGTATCCTTATAGAAGACATTTGGACACAGACATTACGGATGCCTTGAGAACATAGCGAGAAAGCAGCCCCCTGCAAGCCAAGGAGAGAGGCCTCAGAAGAAACCAGCCCTGCTGACCCTGCCCTTCATCCGGGAGTTCTAGCCTCCAAAACTATCTATCTATAATAACAAAAGCACAATATGCTAATTAGACAGGATGTCCTTCTGGACGATCTAGACAAAGCCCCGAGGTTGCAGGGGAAGCCCGGGTCTGGGTGCCGGAGGGAGCCGGTGCAGGCAGCCGGGGGAGGGAAGCGCGTTCTGGGATGAATTCTTGCACTGGGCCTCTAGTAAAAGGAATTCCTATTGTGTCGACATAAGAATGTCTAGACCTGTGGAGAAGTTTTATAAATGTTCATTTGAGTCAAACAGAATACACCTGGAAGCAAGATCTCCGAGGACTGAGAAAAGTGCTGCTCGTTTTTTGTGCTTTGGAATTAAGAAGGGCTCGCTGGGAGCGCCGCAGGAAGGTGGGGTAAAGCCAGGCAGGGGTTGGGTCACAGCGGAGTGAACAAGTCCTGAGGGTCTGAAGAGAGGCATTTCAAAGGTGTGCTAACCTATGTGCATGAAAACCGTTTTTGCTTAAGGGACAGATAAACCTTTTGCTAAAGAACTTGTATACTTCAGGCATTACTACCCGGTTAGGAACTTAAAATGGTGAGGTAGCTTTTTGAAGAACCCCATTTTTTAATTCACCAGGCCTTGCTCCTTCAGATGACCACGTGTTCTGATCGATGGCACACACTTTCTGAGCAGCACTTCAAAACATGAAGAAGTGGAAAATTGGGTCTCTGAAAATAAGAATTCTATTGGGATGTTATCCACAAATTACTGAAAGATGAGGGAAATGTGTAGATTGTGATGGATATTCCTTTGAATAAAGCACTTTTGATGTTTCTCTTGAAATTATCCTGTTTTCTTTGATTACAAAATCCGATACACTTAGTAAAGACAAGACCAGTTTGACTGGTTATGTAAGTCGCTGATCCATTTGATGGATTGAGGCAGAGTATATATTAGAAAGTGTTTTGATTTAATCATTGAATGCTTCAAAATGCTTCTGACATGTAGGCAATTTCCTTCGAGACATTTTTCCAAAATAATGAACTATTTCAAAAGATTTGTCAGTGTTTTAGTAGAGCATGTATAATGTCTTCTAACTTGTCAGTTTGAGTTTCAATTCTGTAAACCATCACTTCAAACCACTGACAAACTTTTCTTAAATTGGTGATTTAACTGTTTCTATTTGATGCTTGGTGCTATTATGATAATAGTCATTATGGCATTTGTCAAGAAACCAAGATGTACAATTTCCAAATATTTCTTGCTTCAGTGAAGCTAAGAAGATTTCCCATGATTCCTGTCAATCATGCCATTTCTCTAGTAATAGCTTTCTAATGGTTCCCATCTCCCTTTGAATTCAATAAAGGGTTCCGTGCTTCAGCTCAGTAATGTCTGCGGGTTCCTTTCCTCACCTCCACCTACCACTCTCCACTGCCTTAGAGAGCTCTTCATGAATAGTCTTACGTATACAACCCCGAATAAAATCTACTCTACCTCCTACAATAAGATCTAGCGCATCTTTGGGAGCAAAAATTAATATAAGACACTGTCTTATTTTCAGGGAAACAGGCTATCTAGGTTTCCTGAATAGAAACTTAGGGGAGTCGTCTGATTCCTCCTTCAACCGACAAATCTAGTCACGACCTAATGACGCCACGTCTCAAGTTTTCTTAGGAATGATGGCCTTCCTGCCTCCCTGCCTGCCTTTAGGGCCACGCCTCTAGCTTGGGCTATTCCAAGATCTTCTTGTTCCCAGATTTAAGCTTTCTCCCTCAACGTCTGTCCTTAAAAAGTTGGTAGGTTGCTAGCAATTTTCAGCTATTGGACCATTGAACACGAACAAAGGAGAAACAAGCAGAAATGGATAAAGCATGTTTTATAAAACGTTTTATGTACATTCCAAGTAACATTGGAATGTTTGTGTAAAAAATAGTCATAAGTCAAGTGCTTAATTTTTCTGTTATGCAAGCTAATTTCCTACTTTTCCAGATCAGATTTTGGAGTCAGAAATATGTGGGTTAAATATCATGACTTCCCCTTTTAGAAGAGAATTTAGGTCAGTAGCTGAATACCTCTAAGCTTCAGTTTCCTCACACATAAAAGAATAATCGTGCTGTCTGCAGCTGATAGGACAATTAGAAGGATGGAATGATGTGACCCATGTGAGTCACACAGAGTGGCGCACGGTAAGCACATAATGAGTGCATGTGACTGTACAATCCAGGTCAGTGTGAAGGAGTAAACAGTGCAGTGCTGACTCGTTCCTTTCTAAAGAAACTCCCTCTGAGAAATGCTAAGGAGGTGACATCAGGAGAGGGGCGGCTGGATGAGACAGCGGGAGAGAAGGGCTGGGCAGAGATCACTGGTGGTGCCGGTGGGTTACCTGGCAGCGCGGGGAGTGTGGGCAGGCAGGAGTAAGATTCCCAGCTCCGGCTGTGGACTCAGGCTGCCAGTGGCACCTGCACGCAGAGAAGTCCAATGGCATGTGGATACTCGACTTGGAAGCTCGGAGAGGCTGGTGAGCATGTGGTGTCAGTGAGCATAGACAACTTTGAGGGGAATACAGAGGGGAAAATAGGGATTGGGGATATTGAAAATACACAGACAGAAAAAGGAGGGAACGTGAGACGCAGCAACTGAGACGGGGTCGCTGAGGATAATTTTGACTCGAAGTGGCTGGAAAATGTGGCTCCTTGTTCAGAGATTAAGGATAGACGGCTGGGGATGAAGCTGAGAGCTTCCCCCATTCATTCGGTAAGAGGATACTTAGTTTGGTAAGAGGATACTTATTCATCTTACCTGTTGAAGATGAAGTTAATAAAAGCCTCAGTGCCAAGATGTGAGCACGCAGACCATCCTGGGAGTTTCCCAGTAATAATGGGGATGCACTGTAAGTCACTAAGTGCCAAGGCTCACGGTAAAGGACAGTTAACAGATGTCTTTAATTAGTGTTTCACCTGCTTACTGTGGAGTGTGGTTTGGAGCGGGGTGTTGGGGTTGAAGTGAATGGGAAGTGAGCCGTGCAGAGAGGGCATACTCATTGGTAAGATGTTTACTTGTGCTCTGGGCTTGGAGTGACACTTAGTGATCTTTAATGCAGCAAAATCAGAAAATACTCCAAAAGTTACGGAAGAGATCAGTCTCTTCATGCAATGGGTTATTCTGGAATTGCTGGAGGGGACAAATGATGCCACTAGCAATCATATTTTCTGAAATAAGAAAAGTAGGAAATGTACTCTGACAAATTTATTTATGTCTCATGCGGGCAGAGACAGGACATTTGAAACTGAAATAGTCCTAAAAGCATCTGTGACTCATAGATGATAAGTGTGTGCCATCAGTGTACACGAGGGGATGTGGGTACATGACCTCACCTGGGAGGCAGAGGGCTCAGAGCAGGGGCTGCTTGGGTGCAGATAGGAGTTTACCCAGCAGAGGGGCGAGCAGGGCACTCCAGGCAGAGACAGCAGCAGGTGTAAATATGTGAATGCTTGGGAGTAGGTGACATTTTTGGGGAATGACAACTTGGTGAAGATGCATTGAGACAGTGACAAGAAGTAAAGCTAAAAGCACCTTAGGATCAGATTTTATTTATTTTTATATATATTTTATTGATTTTTACAGAGAGGAAGGGAGAGGGATAGAGGTTAGAAACATCGATGAGAGAGAAACATCGACCAGCTGCCTCCTGCACCCCCTCCCCCCCATGGGGATGTGCCTGCAACCAAGGTACATGCCCTTGACTGGAATCGAACCCGGAACCTTGGGTGTGGAAGCCAGAGAGTAGTGTTCACCTCTCTTCTTTCTGTTAAGAAGGACGCTCTTTTCACCTCACTTCTACAGTCGGCACAGACCTTACCTGCAAGGAAGTCCTGGGTGGCAGTGTTTCAATGCTTAGCAGCGAAGTCCAGCTCCATTGGAGACAGCAGCTGAGTTCTGTGGGAGTGCTGGTGGGTGCGGGGAGGAGGCACTGAGGGGAGCTCACGCCATCGTCCCTCCTCCCCTTCCTGTTGGTTCCTCCCCGAAGACAGCGCATTGCAGAGGGGCTGGGAGCCGCATGTGTAACTAAGAAAAAGTAAATAGAAACAAGTGACATTAATTGTAATAATATATGTTATTTAACCAATATCTCTAGAATATTACCACTTCAACATGTAAGCAATACAGAACATTACCGGTGAGATATGAAACTGTCCTCTTCCATGCGGTGTCTTTGAACACACCTCGTTAGGGGAGCCAGCGGGCTGCACTGGAAGCATGCTGGGCTTTGCTCTTGTCACGGTATCCAGCAGGTGTCACCGTGGTTTATGACTAAGCCCCAGGCACCAAGAAACGGTGACAGGGGTGGGGATTCCATTTGTATTCACACATTTTGACTTCTCATGTGTTTTGATTTCCACTTGAGATTTTTGTCTACATATATAAGCAGTCAAGCAGCATTGATTTTACTACTTAAGTGAGTTTGCCTTCAAAATGATTTGTGCATCAGACCCACTGTTCACCTCGGACTAGATGACCTGCCTGCTGAGAGCAAGTAATTATGAATTACACGTACCTGTAATACTTGACAACACAACAAAATAGCCTTATGCTAGATCATTTCAAACACCTGAGCAGTGTTGCACCTCAGGTGCAACCACCTGGTGTTATTTTACCTTCTCAAATTGGTTAATAGAACATTAAACAGAAAACCAAAGTTTTAAAAAGTGACAGAATGTTATTTTTCATTCCATTACTGTAGATTACTAATTGCCAATAAAAATTTCTACTTGTCATACGCAGGGAGCCCAGTGGAATCTGATGTTTGAGCTCATTAAGACTGCCTACCTTGAAAAGCAGAATCGTGTAAGAATTTTCACTTAGTTACTTGCAGTTTGTTATAGGGTTTCTTGTAAAATGAGAGGTAAGGGGGTGGCAGTGGGCTAGAAAAGGATATGTAATACTGTCAACAATAAATTATAAAAAATAAAGAGAGAAACTGCTTTTGCTGTATTCGGTTTTAATTTGTATAGTCCTGTACTTCACTTCCTAGGTAAAACTAAATCACTAATATGCAAAGAAGTCACTAATATTCAAACTATTAAAGTAGTGCCACACAGAAGCAATCATGACTGATGAGAGGATTAAAATGTGAGGTTTGTAAAAATACATTCTTACTGATGTTTTAGAGAGAGAGGAAGGAAGAGGGAGAGAGAGAGAGAACACTGATTGGTTGCCTCCTACATGCGTCCCGACCAGTGACCGAACCACCGCCTGGGCACGCGCCCTGCCCTGGGATCGAACCAGCGACCTCTCGTGCACAGGAGAAGCTTCACCAGCAGCCGTGCCGCAGGGCTGTGGGAGTTCATTTAGTAACTTCCATAAACGAGCACAGTTCATCCGTGAGCCTTCTTTTCGTCCATAAAGTAAAAGTAAAGATTCTAATATATATAAATATCACAACTTACATGGAAACGTTTATTGAGAATTTACGTTATCAACTAGTTTCAGAAGAACTGAATCCGCCTTGGCCTCCCATTAGCGTATATACTAAGAAGAGCAGTGACCAGCGGTATAGCCTCAGCTATATTAGAAGATGGGAGAACCACAAAGCGGAGGCGTGCGAGTAATATTTTAAATAAAAACAAAGTTTAAGGTTAGGATAATGCACTCCCCCCCATCTGTTTGGATGAACCTCTTCACACATCCAGGATGACTGAACCACATCTATAAACACTTTTATAAGCAAGCATTTTAGTGAGACAATCAGGACCATGCAAATAATACTGCAACTTTATTTCTTTATTGAAGAAATGGTAGACACAGTGCTCAGACGTCCAAGAGATGGCGGCCAACACCTTCTGTAAAATAGACAGATTATGCCAGTGCTCTATCCTGGTAGTTTTAACGAGGGTTCTTATTTAATAACATTAGCACCGCAGCAATCATTAAAAGAAAAAACACTGTTGAAATTCTAAATATGCATTCCTCATGGTGTGAGAGGTTCCTCAGAGCGCTGTACAGGGCGAACAATAATCCATTTCTCCTTCCTTCCCCCCCTTGCTGCAGAGCAGTGATTTCTGCCAGCACACTAGCCTAGAGTGTCCTAGTGACCTAGAGTAGGATTAAAGAATAAAATGTTAGCCAAAACCGGTTTGGCTCAGTGGATAGAGCGTCGGTCTCCAGGCTGAAAGGTCCCAGGTTCGATTCCGGTCAAGGGCATGTACCTTGGTTGCGGGCACATCCCCAGTAGGAGGTGTGCAGGAGGCAGCTGGTCGATGTTTTTCTCTCTCATCGATGTTTCTAGCTCTCTATTCCTCTCCCTTCCTCTCTGTGAAAAATCAATAAATACATAAAAAAATAAAATGTTATATTGATAGCTACTTCCGAGATACTAAAAATGAAACATGTAAAATACTAATATCATCTAGGAATTGTGTGGAAATTGACAGCTGGGTTTTGTTTTGTTTTTTTGTAAATTCATAATTAAAATGAGCCTATTTTTATGGTGGTGGGAGAGAGCTTCGCCAGGACAAAGGAGGACCAGCACGGGGAAGATGCTCTGAAGCCTCCGTCTTAAGGAGCTGCTCAAACTGGTGTCTAACGGAGCTGCTTTGTTATGGAATTCTACAGAGGGCGGGAAGGCATTGTTTTTTGTCAATAATCACTTACAGCTGTGATTCTAGACACTCAGCTTTCCTGAGTCCCGAGTTCAAATAAAAGACTTCCCCTCCTGTGTGAGTGTTTCCTTCTGTTTCTTCAATGCTGTCCAGCACCTCACCACAGACCTCGTGGCTTAAACAGACACCCCTTCTCCGCTCCCAGTTCTGAGAGATGAGTCAGAGGCCGACCACCAGGACAGGCTTCATTAGAGCAGAAGGAGCTGCCGGGCTGTCTCCAGGGGAGAATACAGCCGGTGCGGAGGGGAGCGTGCCTTTGAAGGGAGGAACGGGAAGGGATGGGCTCAGGGTACTGGGCACGCGTGATTGGTGGTTTCCTATAAGGCATGTGATTAGGCACTTAGCTACTTAGGAATCAGGGGTTTAGGGTATTTGGCAGGTGCTGATTGGCGGTGAGAGGGCAGGGCTAACTCCTAACCCCAGCCCTTACCCAACCAATCGGGGTCAGCCAAAGCAGTGACATCACCACCCCTATAAAACCCATTGAACTGTTGAAATTCGTTCTCTCATGTTGTCGGTGTAAGTGGGACAGAGCCCAGACTAGTTCGAAATACAGGTTTTCTGCTATTGTATCAGACTCAATTCCATAACAAAGCAGCTCAGTTAGACACCAAAGCCTGGTGGTCTTTGGGGATCACAAAATCTGGGCATAACGGGTTCCGTGTACGGTCCATACAAGGGGCCTGGTCAGGTGCTCAGGAACGCTGGCTGCAGGTGGAGTTTACATCGTTCTCGTCCATCAGGTGGGGAAGGGAGGACCGATCAGGGTCTTTAGGTCTGAAGTTGGGGCAGATAGCACCTCGGTTCCCAGTGGGAGATGCGGTTCGCTGTGTTCGCTCTGGAGCTCCCCTGGGGGGGGGGGGGCTGTTGGGGATCCCCATCGCCTGCTGACCCACCCGGGGCCGCCCTCCCCTTCGGAGGCCGCACAGAGCCCTCCTCACTCCCCCAGCTGGCCTGTCCTTCCTGGAGGAGCCTGGCTCTCCCACGGCCCCGAGGCCAGGCTCCCGGGACGTCCCCTCACCGCACGTCCTGGACTCGGCAGTGGCTGTCTTCACACCGCCCCTCGGCCACTGCGGGGTGACTGGCGGGGAGGCCGGTGTGAGCTCCGGGCCGGCCGATGGCCCTCTGACATGGCACTCTGACATTTGTTCACGGCTCCAGAGGGCCGCTGCTTTATCAGGTGCCAATGCAAACTGATTCACACAAACGGCCGTCAAAGAAAAGGCGGGGAAGCCCTCAGGCACAGCCACCACCACTGTCACAGCCCATGCTGCGCGCTTCCCCGGCTCCTCAGAGATGGCGATTATGCGAAGCAGCATGGAGGGTTCTCACAGGGTTGAAGCTGTGCCCAGCAGCCCACTCCGGGTATATGCCCACACCAGGGAGAACGCTGCTGAAGAGGCGTTTCTGTTTTTACGTTCGCTGCAGCATTGTCTATTTTTATTTTCAAATGTGTTTTATTGATTTTTTACAGAGAGGAAGGGAGGGATAGAGAGTTAGAAACATCGATGAGAGAGAAACATCGATCAGCTGCCTCCCGAACACCCTCTACTGGGGATGTGCCCGCAACCAAGGTACATGCCCTTGACCGGAATAGAATCCAGGACCTTTCAGTCCGCAGGCCGACGCTCTATCCACTGAGCCACACCGGTTTCGGCTCGTTGTGGCATTATTTAGAACTAGAGCCTGGTGCATGGATTAGAGCATGGGTGGGGTCCCTAGGCCCGGCTGGCAATCAGAGCTGATCAGGGCCAGGCTGATTGGGGCCTGCCCGCGGGGGTGGGGGGAGATGGGGTGTGGGAGGTGGACCACCAGCCCCGAGGAGGGAGCTGGCCCTCGGCCCCCTGTGCCTGCCGCCACCCACCCCTGGTTCCCCATCGCAGCCCCGAGCCAAAGGCTCCGGCGGGATGGGTGAGGAGGTGACAGTCTGGGCTGGCCGTGGCTGTGGGAGCGCACTGACTACCGGGGGCAGCTCCTGTGGTGAGCGTCTGCCCCCTGGTGGTCAGTGCACATCACAGCGACAGATTGGTCATTCCAGTTGTTCTGTCTTAATGGTTGCTTAGGCATATATATATGAGCCTAAGCAATATATATGCCTAAGAGGCCATTGATGGATGAATGGATAATTGTGTGTGTGTGTGTGTGTGTGTGTGTGTGTATTTCAGTCTTAAGAAGAAAATTCTGCCATTTGTGACAACATAGACAAACGTGGAGGGCAGTATGCTAAGTGAAATAAGTCAGAAAGGGAAAGATAAATCATGCATGGTATCGCTTATGTGAGGAACCTTTTTTTTAAAAAATATGTTTTATTGATTTTTTTACAGAGAGGAGAGAGATAGAGAGCTAGAAACATCGACCAGCTGCCTCTTGCACACCCCCGACCGGGGATGTGCCCGCAACCAATGTACAATGCCCTTGACCGGAATCGAACTCGGGACCTTTCAGTCTGCAGACTGTCACTCTACCACTGAGCCAAACCGGTTTTGGCGAGGAATCTTTTTTTTTTTTTTTTTTTTTTTTTTAAGTCAAACTCCTAGAATTAATGAGAGAGCAGAATGGCGGTTGCCGGGGCCCGAGAGTGGGCAGCTGGGGAGAGGATGTTTAAAAGGCGCAGACTTTATAATGGAAACATTTGCTGAGAGTAGAACTTGTGTTCTTGCATCCTCAAAAGCGATGGGTGTGTTAGCTCAATGAGGGGAATCTTTTCACGACATTTATGTGGGAATTGTACCTCAAAACAAGAAAACACTTAGCTCATGACTTCTCCCTTCCTCTCTGCTCTTTTCTAATATTGAAGAGTTTTGTCTTTTTAGTTGTTTTATACTTATAAATACTATATGCTTCGTCAGTGCTTTTAGAAGGATAATATTGATAACCACATCATTAACACATTTTATAGTGTACGCTATCTATATTGTGCTACCTGCCAAGTGTTAATTAAATTTGTGGAGAGCGGCTACAGCGTTTGAACAGGTTTGGGGACTGATGAGAGGGCGCGGTCCTCTCAGGCAGAGCCACGTGCAGGCCCCGGCTCGGAGGGCAAAGGCCGCCAGCACAGTCACAGCCACAGGCTGTGGCTGTCAGCCTGGCCTCATGGTCCCAACCTGTGGTCCCAGGGGGCTGAGTGGCGTGGGCTGCGGAGGTGCAGCAAGTGCTTGGTACACATAATCAAGTAGATTCGAAGCCTGTGAGAACATTGTAAACATCTTGACCATGACCTTGCTCTGCCTCCTGGGATCTGACTCTAAAACAGAGTTGCAGGCTTGCAGGCTGTGTTGCTGTCTCTATCTGAGAACATATTCTCATCTGTCTTCTTTAATCCTTCAAGCCCTACCCTTCCTCCCCGCCTCCCAACCAGGTTCACTACTGCCTGGGCTGGATGCGGTTCAGAATTCTTATTTCATTTGATCTGCATAATCACTCAAAAAGATATTTTATTTCTTTTAAAGATTGAATTCATTATGATTTTTTCTAAGGACGTATTTTCATTTTTGTGTGTATAGACTGACTCTTACTGTGAAAGATGAGGTAGCTTCCATCTGTTTTATCTAATGGCCTCAGGTGAGGCTTTGTTTGCAGAAAGTATTCAGGGTGAAAACCGTTAGAAAAACCGTGCTCAAGGTCAGCCCTCAGCCCTGGCAGGTTTGCACAGTCCGGGATTTCAGGATTTCCGAGAACGGAGGCCTCTCTCCCTAACACACCAGCTCCTAATGAAGCCCAGTGCCCCCTGCCTCCTGGTGTCATTACCTCCCATCCAAATGGGCACCAGGCTCAGGCCTGCGGGTGTGGAGACGACCCCTGACCCCTGAGCCGGCTCCAAGTGGGAGGAGGCGGAAGGTGCTGGGCCCGGGCTCGGGAGGCGGTGGAAGGGAGTGGGCTTTGCTCCCTGCCCAGCCCCGTGCCAGGGGCTCACGGCCCACATCCGCTCCAGTCCTATGAGAGGCGTTTCTTTGCTCCCGTCCCTCCCTCCTCTCTTCCTTCCGGTTTACTGAGCACCTGTCTGTGCCGGGGGCTGGGGCACAAAGGCAGAGCTCGCACCCCAAGCCTCGCCGCCCTCCCGACAGAGCATCACCCAGAAAACAGCTGTGACCGGGTGTGTGTGTGTGTGTGTGTGTGTGTGTGTGTGTGCAGGGGGCGCCCCAGGGACTCGGGGAAGGCTCTCCAGCCAGTGAAAGCCCAGCTGGGCCCTGAAGGGCGAGGAGGGGCACTGGAGCTGGACGAACTGCATGTGTGAAGGCGGGGAGGCAGGAAAGAGCCGCCTGGTCGGGGAGCTGTGGGCGGGCGATGGGGCCCAGGCCCAGATCTGCTGGTGAGGCTGGGACCCTCTGCCTCCTGGACCTCCTTCGCTCCGGGCTGCCTGGCCAGGAAGAGGCCCGCCCACCTGCCCCAAAGGAGGCTGTGAAGCTGGAGAGAGGGACGAGGAAGGAGGGCCAGCTGCTGTGTATTTTTGGATTGCTTCTCAGAATCCCCCTCCTGCTCCCCCTCCTTCTGACACCATGGCAACCAGGCGGCAGCGGGGTGAGCACCTGAGAGCTGGGCTGAGTGCAGGGGGCGGCGGGCTGGTGGGCTCCCCTCTCCGAGCCTCAGTTTTGGTACCACAACCCAGCTGCTGGCTCCTGTCAACCAGGTGCTCAGGGAGCGGAGGCCCAGGCTGGACTCACGAGGGGAAAGGCTGGGGGTGAGGGCGGGACTTGGGGGCCCTGCACCATCCTGCAGCTGCGGGCTCTGCCAGGCCGCGGGGAGCCCCCAACCCGTGTGGCCTGTGCTTCCCACCCAGCAGCCCGCCTGCCAGGAGCCGGGGGAGCGGGAGGCAGGGCCGAGGCACAGACACAGGATGGGTCTCCTCGGGAGCCGGCAGTGAGGGGTCTGGGGGTCCCCCTGCCGGAGCCCAGGGCTCAGTTCTTCCCAGAACCCCGTCAAAGCCCCCAAAGGAGGGGCAGGGAGGGTCTGTTTCCTGAGGCTGCTGCTCCGATGACAGACTGGCCTCCAACAGGACATGGCTCTCCCCCTCTGGGGCCGGAGTCTGAAATGAGGGCGCCTGGGCTGTGCTCCCTCGGGGGCTCCAGGGGTGGGCCCCTCCTGCCTCTCAGCTTCGGGGGCTCCTGGCACCTCCCTCCCACCTCCACTGGCCTCCTCTGTCCTCCTGGACTGCTCGTGCGTGACCCCGGGCCACCCATCCACAGGTCACTGTCCCTGCTGGACCTCGGTGCTGCGTCTGTTTGTTCCCAGCCTTTGCCTGTGCGCTGCGCTGAAGTGAGTGTTTCTGTCCACCAGCACGTGCTCCTGAAAGCTCCTGTGACGCGGGCTCTGCCTCTCACCGGGGCCTCTTGCTCTCCGGAGAGTCTGGGGGTCAGGACGGAGACCCTGTCACTGAATACGCGGGACCGCAGGGCGGCGCCTGTGCTGGGCTTCGTGGATCAGGGTGTGGGCTCCTGCTCCGGGCCGGTGGCGCCAGAGCTGGCCGCTGGCCGGGCAGGAGGTAGCCCGGGCTCCCGTCGGCTGAGCCGGCTCCTCTCGGGCGGCTCGGTTCCTCTCGGCTCGGGCTCCTGGGTCAGAGCCGCCTGGAGGAGCACCCCGCGTCGCCTTCTGCCCTCAGCGGGGCTCCCCGTCAATGGTCTCCCTGCCACTCGCTCAGTGACAATGAATACAAGACCCTCCACCCAACACTCTCCAGACGAGGCCAAAGCTCCTCCCTCAGGTGAAGCTTTGTCACAGGAAATGTCTGCCTTCCAGGGTGCAGGCAGGGCCTCTAATGGCAGTAACGTGTGACCTGCCTGTTGTTCTCTAATTGATCTCAGAGAGGAAGGGAGAGGGAGAGTGAAACATCAGTGATGAGAGGGAATGAATCATGATCGGCTGCCTCCTGCACGCCCCCCACAGGGGATCGAGCCCACAACCCAGGCCTGTGCCCTGATCAGGATCGAACCAGGACCTCCTGGTTTCGTGGTCGGCAAACTGCGGCTCGTGAGCCACATGCGGCTCTCTGGCCCCTTGAGTGTGGCTCTTCCACAAAATACCATGGTCTGGGCGAGTCTATGTTGAAGAAGTGGCCTTAGAAGAAGTTTGAGTTTAAAAAAATTTGGCTCTCCAAAGGAATTTCAATCGTTGACCTGTTGATATTGGCTCAGTTGACTAATGAGTTTGCTGACCACTGTCCTGGTTCATAGATCGATGCTCAACCTCTGAGCCACACCATCTGGACCAAAAAAAAAAAAAAAAAAAAAAGGCCTTATTTTTGATGGGAAGCATGAGGTTGTGACCATATCCTCTGAAGTCCTAGAAAAATTACGGCTCCTGATGGCCTCTCCAATTAAGAGCTAACGTGATGCTCGCCACAATCTAATGGAAATTAACCAACCCCTCCTTCGTCCCCCCCCACCCCATCACGGTGCACCGTGCGTGTCCTTTAGTTCTCGGCACGTGCTGTGACTGCCTGCCGCGGCCCTGGCTGTGGGGGAGACAGGACGCGGGTGAGCAGTTCGAAGGGAAGGAGCCCCACCTCTGCCCCCTGACGGGGTGCTGGGCGGAACGATTGCCGAGCTGCAGGTGGAATGACTGATTACAAATTGAGCCCTGCCCTGTCCGGTTCCACTCAGTGGATTGAGCGCCAGCCTGCCGACCGAAGGGTCCCGGGTTCGACTTCGGCCAAGGGCACGTGCCTGGGTGGTGGGCTCCATCCCCAGGGGGGGCGTGCAGGAGGCAGCCGAGCCATGGCTCTCTCCGGTTGATGTTTCTATCCCTCTTGCTCTCCCTCCCTCTCTGAAGTCCATGCACATGTATTTAAAGGAGGAAGCCTGCCATGTGACACAGAGAGTGGCTGTTCTGGCATCGTCCCGGAGAAACAGACACGTGCACATTCAGGGTCCTCCTCCCCGGCGGTTCGCTCCCCACGGGCCGGCTGGCGGGTGCTGCATCGGCCGGTGCCCCCGCTCCGTGCTGTAGGATGGCTCCAGGCGGCGGTTTCGGCTCCCCCAGTGCACGCCGGCGGCTCCCGCGGGGACCGGCCCAGGCGGAAGCAGGCTTTGTGACCGCCCTGTGTTCCTACAGCGTCCCCTCAGGCCCAGGCCTGTCCATAGGCCAGGGAGGACCGGGGGCCTGAGTTCCAGGGCGAGGCTCCCGGGTGCCCCTGGGGGGCTGACCTGGGTGTCCTGGGAGGAGCCGGTGTTCCCGGTCTCGCACAAAGAGCTACGGCTCTCCGGTGCGCCGGCCCAGCACCCGCCCCGCGGCAGCCGCCCCCTGCCCCCCGCAGGTGGGAAGGCCAGGGCCGCTGAGCGGACCGGGCAGCGGGAGGCGGGAGGAGCTGCGGCCCGGCAGCAAAGCGCGGCCTCAGAGAGGCGGGAGGGGGAGGGCCTCGTGCTGTGTCCTCCAAATAACGGTGTCCGCCCGGAGACGCCCGCTGCCGGGCCTGTGAGGAGGCAGGCATCTCCTCCGGCTGAAGTCCAGCCGGATCCCAAGGCCTGCTTCCTGCAGCCCAGGGCAGGGCGAGGGCTCCCTCTAGGCCTCGGATGTGTTTATGCAGGCGTGATTACGCACGTGTGTTTGATTATTTAAGCGCTCCTCGCTGATTTCCAGATTGGCAAGACCTAGGACACGTGCTGCAGTGTTCCCTCCTTTCTCTTGTTCTCCCAGCAGGCCTAGCACCCGGCCTCTCCGCCCGCCCCGCCCCAGGGAGCAGCCCCCGGGAGAAAGGAAACGCCCTGTGTGAACCCGCCTTATCCACTTCAGTCTCTGGACACCCAGGCCCTGCCCTCCGCTCACCCGGACACGGACACGGCAAGCCGGCGGGGCCATTGCTCTGGCCCCAGAGAGCGTGTGGCCTTGCAGAGGTCGCTCAAAACGGACGCATCTCCCTCATTACAGAGGATCTTTATTGATCACGCAAAAAAAAAAAGAGTATAAATCACGTCTGGACTGTGCCGATACCTGTAACCCAACCTGTACGCATGGAGCCCGCCCTGTGCCTGTGGCTCTCCTGGGCACGGCTGCAGGCCCCGGAGGTCCCTGGCACCCTGACGCCATCCCTGGCCTGGGGTCAGCGACGACGCGGGGGCGCCAGAGGGCCGGTCCCCTCAGTGGGGCCGGGGGGACGTGGTTCTGGAAGCGGACGGGGCCGGCTCCTCGTTCAGCAGGCCGTCACTCAGCACCCCTGTCCCGGCGGCTCTGCCCCGGGACGTGCGGGAGGTGTGGCCCGAGCAGGTGCCTGCTCCGCTCTCAGTCCGCCTCCTGGGGCAGCTGCGTGCCTGTAGGCACGGGCGTGGGGGGCGTGATGATGATGTTGGGCACGTACTGGCTCTGGTCCTTCAGGGCGGGGTCCTCTTCGCAGCAGTCCATACACTTGTTCAAGGCCTTCAGGCAGCACATCTTCAGCCCCATGGCCGCGCCTCGGCTGCGCCTCTTGGGCAGGGGGCACGGGGCACCGGTGTTCGCAGCAAAGAGCCTGCAAGAGGGAGCACGTCAGCTGTGACCCTGTTGTCTTATTATTTTAGATTCATCTTCATTGTGCAAAGTATCACGTGTGTCCCCTTTCCCCACTGACCCCTTCTAGCCGGGCCCCGTCCGGTCCCAGGCCCTCCCCACCCTACTGTCCATGTCCACGGTGATGCCCACACATACCAGGTCTTCCCACGCGTGTGCCCTCCCCACCGGCCTTCTGAGATTCCTCAGTCTGCTCCATGCTTCCATGTCTCTGGGCCTATTTTGTTCATCAGTTTATTTTGTTCTTGAGATCACATATAAGACAGACAATCCAATTTAAAACGTGGGCAAAGGACTCAGACACTTCTCCAAAGAGGACACACAGAAGGCCAAGAGACCATGAAAACATGCTCAGAGTCACTAATCATCGAGAGATGGAAATCAACACGACAACGAGGTACACCTCACACCGGTCAGAATGGCTATCGTCAACAAATCAGCAAACAAGGGCTGGCGAGGATGCGGAGAAAGGGACCCTCGTGCCCTGCTGGTGGGAGTGCAGACTGGTGCAGCCACTGTGGAGAACAGAATGGCGTTTCCTCCAAAAACTAAAAATGGAGCTCCCATTTGACCCAGTGATCCCACTCCTAGGAACACTAGTGACCCGGTGCACGTTCTCGTGCACACTGAAAGGAAATTAACTAGAAGGTAAGGTGGCAGGCGGGGCCGGACACACCCTGGAGCCAAATCCCCGGTCCCTTCCTGGCCGGCCACGCCTGCAGTAGCACCCTGGCTTGAACGGCGTCTGCAGAGTGAGTGGGTCCCTCCGGGGATTGGGGCCAACCCGGCTCTCCGACCTCCCCTGAGGGCCCGGAGTGAGAGAGAGCACTCTGCAAAGTTGCTGTGGAACGGGGGGGGGGGGGGGGACACAAACGCACGTGAGCAGTAACCAGATTTGGGCGGTAGGCCCCCCAGTGACATCACCCACAGCCGCAGGTGGACTCAAGTGGCCGCACGGGGAATGGGCTCCCTCCTCTCTGGTTCTGGGGAACGGCACCCGAGAGCCGCGAGTCTGCCCCCTGGAGGTCAGCACCCGAGAGCAGCGAGTGAGTGGGATTGGGGCCAACCCGGCTCTCCGACCTCCCCTGAGGGCCCGGAGTGAGAGAGAGCACTCTGCAAAGTTGCTGTGGAACGGGGGGGGGGGGGGGGGGGGACACAAACGCACGTGAGCAGTAACCAGATTTGGGCGGTAGGCCCCAGCAGTGACATCACCCACAGCCACAGGTGGACTCAAGTGGCCGCGCGGGGAATGGACTCCCTCCTCTCTGGTTCTGGGGAACGGCACCCGAGAGCAGCGAGTCTGCCCCCTGGAGGTCAGCGCGTGTCACAGCGACCGGTCGGAAGGGAGGAGGGACACAGCCTATTAGCCTTTTATATAGAGATTACATGTGATAACCCAGGAAATCAGAAACACCAGCCAGAAAGGAGACGTGCACTCCTATGTCCACAGCAGCACCGTTTACTGTGGTGAAGACATGGAAACAGCCCGAGCGGCCATCAGCAGAGGAGGGGATGAAGAGCCGTGGTGCATTTACACCAGGGAATACTAGGCAGCAGAGGAGGGGATGAAGAGCCGTGGTGCATTTACACCAGGGAATACTAGGCAGCAGAGGAGGGGATGAAGAGCCGTGGTGCATTTACACCAGGGAATACTAGGCAGCAGGAAAAGGGGAAAAAAGGGGGGAAAAAAGAAGGCTCTCTTACCCTGTGAGAGGCATGGAGCGCCCTGGAGAGGCTTATGCTGAGCGAGATAAGCCAGTCAAGAAAGACAGGCATCCATGACCTATGACCTCAGCCTTTAATTTGTGAGTAGCCCAGGGGCCGCCATTTCTCTAGGGTCCGTGCCCGTGGTGTCTGCGTACCTGTCCCTGTGGCCCAGGTGAGCTTCGATGTCCCTGTGCACCGAGTAGGCTTACCACCTGCGGCCAGGCGAGCTCCGTCGTGCCTGTGCACCCAGCAGGCTGTACCTCGGCCGTGCCTGTGCACCCAGCAGGCTGTACCTCGGCCGTGCCTGTGCACCCAGCAGGCTGTACCTCGGCCGTGCCTGTGCACCCAGCAGGCTGTACCTCGGCCGTGCCTGTGCACCCAGCAGGCTGTACCTCGGCCGTGCCTGTGCACCCAGCAGGCTGTACCTCGGCCGTGCCTGTGCACCCAGCAGGCTGTACCTCGGCCGTGCCTGTGCACCCAGCAGGCTGTACCTTGGCTGTGCCTGTGCACCCAGCAGGCTGTACCTCGGCCGTGCCTGTGCACCCAGCAGGTTGTACCTCGGCCGTGCCTGTGCACCCAGCAGGCTGTACCTTGGCTGTGCCTGTGCACCCAGCAGGCTGTACCTTGGCTGTGCCTGTGCACCCAGTAGGCTTCTCTCCGGACGCTGCAGGTGGCTGAGGCCTGGGAAGGCCTTTCTTGGACAGCTCAGTCTGGGACCCTGGACAGGCAGCTGGGAGCCCCTGGGTGGGGTGCTGTCCCGTCTTCTGGGTCTGTCCCCGGGTGGTTCTGTGCTGAGGTCGAGGGGGGGTGAAGGATGCTCAGGGGGCTCCCAGGTCGGGGGGCCGCTGGCGGGGCTCTGGGGTAGGAGGGGCTGCAGGGGGGGGTCTCTGGTGGGGGGGCCGCTGGCGGGGCTCTGGGGTAGGAGGGGCTGCAGGGGGGGTCTCTGGTGGGGGGGCCGCTGGCGGGGCTCTGGGGTAGGAGGGGCTGCAGGGGGGGTCTCTGGTGGGGGGCCGCTGACTGGGCTCTGGGGTAGGAGGGGCTGCAGGGGGGGTCTCTGGTGGGGGGGCCGCTGGCGGGGCTCTGGGGTAGGAGGGGCTGCAGGGGGCTCCCCGGTGGGGGGCTGCTGGCGGGGCTCCGCAGTCAGTTGGGGTCACGAGCTGGCTCAGGTGGTCGGGGGCGGGCCCCCGGCGGGCAGGGCCAATGACCGGGTCTGGCGCAGTGCTGCCTGGGGGGCGGGGCCTCAGCCCCGGTCTCTGATTGGATGGCCCTGGCGGGGCGGGGCTAGGGCTCAGGTGCGCCCGGACCGCCTTCCCGGAGGCCCTCCCGCAGGTGTGGCTCCGGGCACCGTGGCTCTTCATTCAGGGGGTGAGCGAGGCCGGCCGGCCGGGAGGGGGTGGGGGATGGGGGAGGGGGAGAGGGGAGGGTCAGGCAGCGGGAGGGGGTGGGGAGAGGGGAGGGGAGAGGGGAGGGTCAGGCAGGGGGAGGGGGTGGGGAGAGGGGAGGGTCAGGCAGGGGGAGAGGGTGGGGAGAGGGGAGGGTCAGGCAGGGGGAGAGGGTGGGGAGAGGGGAGGGTCAGGCAGGGGGAGGGGGTGGTGGGGAGAGGGGAGGGGAGAGGGGAGGGTCAGGAAGGGGGAGGGGGTGGGGAGAGGGGGAGGGGGAGAGGGGAGGGTCAGGAAGGGGGAGGGGGTGGGGCGAGGGGAGGGGGGAGGGAAGGGGTCAGGCTGGGGCTGTGGGTGCCGGTGGGGCCTGTGCTGAGAGGACTCTGCCCTCAGTCTAGCCCCCTCCTCCATCCCTGCTCCCCCTCCCCCCCAAGAACAAACCAAACCCCAGATGGCCCTCGGGGTGACTGCTTTCCGCCGATGGATGCCTGCTGCCTGGAGTTCACCTTATTTGCAATAAACGAAGACGTGCCTTAGCCGTCCCATCTGATGAAACAGCCGCCCAGAGGCCCGGTGGAATTCCCGCTGTTCTCTCTGAGCACCGAGGCTCTGCAAGTCTTAAGTGTCCATGTGTTTAGGGTTTAATACGCCTCCTTAGGGAGCCTCTCGGAATGAAGTTGTCAGGGCTCCGAGAATCACTGGTGAGCAGATCGGGCTGCTGGGGCCGGAGTGTGTGTGTGTGTGCGTGTGTGTGTGTGTGTGTGTGAGTGTGTGTGCGTGCGTGTGTGTGTGTGTGAGTGTGTGTGTGTGTGAGTGTGTGTGTGTGTGTGTGTGTGCGTGTGTGTGTGTGTGTGTGTGCGTGTGTGTGTGTGTGAGTGTGTGTGTGTGTGAGTGTGTGTGTGTGTGCGTGCGTGTGTGTGTGTGAGTGTGTGTGCGTGCGTGTGTGTGTGTGTGAGTGTGTGTGTGTGTGAGTGTGTGCGTGCGTGTGTGTGTGTGTGAGTGTGTGTGTGTGTGAGTGTGTGTGTGTGTGTGTGTGTGTGTGAGTGTGTGTGCGTGCGTGTGTGTGTGAGTGTGTGTGTGTGCGTGTGTGTGTGTGTGTGTGCGCGTGCGTGTGTGTGTGTGAGTGTGTGTGTGTGTGTGTGCGCGCGTGTGTGTGTGAGTGTGCGCGTGTGTGTGTGCGCGTGTGTGTGTGTGTGCGTGTGTGTGTGTGTGAGTGTGTGTGTGTGAGTGTGTGTGTGTGTGTGGGGGGGGGGGCCTGGGTTCGGCCAGGGGGTTACCTCGTTGACAAGGAGCTCACTGAACACTGAAGAGAAGAAAACCATCCACAGGGAACGGCCGGTGGTCCATCTGAACCAGCGGAGACGCGTCTGTTGTGTTAGCTCCTAGGAGGTCCCCGGCCATCTGTTCTCTTTCTCATTGTTCCAATCACAAACCACTCGGCTCTGAGGACTGCGGAGTCCGGGCATGGATGCGAGGAGAGAAGCCGGAACAGCGTGTGCGGAAAGTTCAGGTTATAGAATCAATCAGCAAAAGCCGATTGGAGTGGAGCCTTCTGGGCTGCTCTGGCAATGCAAATAGAGATTCATTTTCCTGATGAAGAATGATGACGCGCTCCTGGCTCTCACGCAAGGGCCCCCGTCTGTCTGAGAAAGCCCTGCCCAGGACCTCACAGGACTGTCCGCTTCACCGTTAGCGTCGCCTCTCTCGACCGACCCACCGGAGGCAGACCCCACGCCTGTTCTCCGTCTGCCCCCAGGGCACATCCCCCAGGCAGGCAGGGACTTGCTGGGTTTGGGTGCAGCCCAATTGCCCAGTTATCTCCAGCGATCTGAAAAGTAATGACAGAGTTTGAAATTAAAAAAAAAAGTTGTGAGAGACGGAGAATATGGTATCTATTTAAACCTGAAATAATAAGTGCCCGGCCAGCCTGGCTCAGTGGTTGAGCATCGGCCTGTAAACCAAGAGGTCAGGGTTTGATCCCGGTCAGCGCACATACCCGGGTTGTGGGCTTCATCCCCAGTGGGGGGCATGCAGGAGGCAGTGGATCAATGGTTCTCTGTCATCCCTGATGTTTCTATTTCTCTCTCCCTCTCCCTTCCTCTCAGCAATCAATAAAAATATATTAAAAAGTAATTGGTTCTTTTAGAAAGACAACACAAATCTTCTTCAAGCATTATTCCGCCGTGAGCAGCTCTGCATGGAGGAACCTTGGCCGGGAGTGGGGAGAGCACAGGACTGGGGACCCCCGAGTCCAGCCCTGGGGTTCTTAGACTCTCGTGGTTGGATTGGAGTTAATCCATTTTATTTCCCAGGCCTCAGCCTCCTTCCTGTGCCTGGGGATTTACACCCGATTTAGAGTTCAAATATTTAGGCTTCAGATCTTTCTTCAAAATGTTAACGCCTGTGCCTACGCCTAGAATGGAAAACACGTGAAAATAGGGCTGCTTTGGCTGCGGGCAAGGCGTAGTGGTCACGGAGCACTCAGACCCCATGCCAGGAAGGCTCCTCGGAAGGACAGGGAGCTATTCCTAAAGTTCGTTCGTTCGTGCTTTGAGATGAGGACAGGCTGTCTTTGGATCCGATTTCCCGTTTGAATTATGCACAGTGATTACTTCATTTAACAAATATTTGAGCTGCTCCTGTATAACCAGGCCTTGTTTATGGACCAGAGCTAGAAAAGTGTT
Organism: Nyctalus aviator; assembly: GCA_036971965.1. Taxonomy (NCBI): domain Eukaryota; kingdom Metazoa; phylum Chordata; class Mammalia; order Chiroptera; family Vespertilionidae; genus Nyctalus; species Nyctalus aviator. The sequence continues at coordinate 799,180 of CM072928.1, read as the reverse complement.
TTCCCCCCAACTGCTGGCATCTGCCTAAATGCCAGTGCGGAGACAGGACGGAGGATGTAACCACATTAGGGAAGATGGTTGCGGAGGAGATTATGACAATGGACCATAGCTATGCAAAGAAGGTGGTTAGAACATAACAGATGCAGGAAACGGAAAAACAAAGGCAAACCATAACTCCAAAAACAACCCCACAGATGGAAGGTTCCAGAGGGTAGGAGAGAGTGGAATTTGGTACCAGAGGGAAGGAGGACACACATAGTAAGAGGTGGAAATGAAAATTGTTCAAGGCCTAGAGCTCAGGGAACCGCATGGGTATATATTAACATCGCCAAGACAGAGGACAGCAGTGGAGCTGGAGAGAGGGATAGTAACTGTATCTCAGTCACACGATGAGCATCCTGTTGTATTTTGGTTGGATATTCAAGCATACCTAGGGACTGGAATAGGACAACTGCTTTGATTTAACAGCAGTTTCCCTTTAAGAATAGTTCGGGTCAAAAGCCATCTTTCATGGGAGAACGGCCTCGCTCTGAGTTGGTGGGGTGTGAAGGTTAACGGGAGTGCTTGGCACCCTTGTCCCCTCAGGATCCCACATCCCCATGGTCGGCCGTCACCCCTCAAAGCACAGACGCTGAATCCTGGGGAGCAGAGACGCGTGTGACGCCTGATACTGAGGAGCATATTCTGCTAACGAACCATTGACTTGGTCACTCTACAAGGACATACTTTTCAAGTTCCCTTGATTTTTCTTGTAAACCAAGTGACTCATAACCATGGGAACATAAACAGTTACTTTTGGGGTAATCTGTAATCGGAACAATAGGCTCTGTGTACTAACTGTGCATTTCTGATGTTTAATTTTCCAAACAGTTGTAGTTGGCCCCCCACGTGGAGGCTGGCGGTCTGTGGTGGCCTGAGTTTGATTTAGCCCTTGTGATAACGGTAGAGGCATTTAAACTTAAAAAAAATATATATTTTATTGATTTTTTTACAGAGAGGAAGGGAGAGGGATAGTTAGAAACATCAATCAGCCATTGACCTACTGGGTATGTGCCCGCAACCAAGGTACATGCCCTTGACTGGAACCCTTCAGTCCACAGGCCGATGCTCTATCCACTGAGCCAAACCGGTTAGGGCGAGGCATTCAAACTTTGACCTTCCTATTTCTAGCACATTTGACGGGGAGAAGAAAGGTCATTTGAGATTTCGGCGCACGGAAAAACTCAAAGACATTACTGGGGAAGCTCACCCTGAGACATCACCTGTTCAGGCAACTTGGACAAATAGCCCCTCAGCATCTGTCCGTGGCAATAAAGATGAGATGCTGAATCGGCCCCCAATGGAGTGAGCATCGTGTGGTCCTGCTGGCTCCTCCCGCAGTTACTGTCACGGTCTCACTTTCCATTTGTCTCAGTTAGTGTCATCATCTCCCCTTCACACCGGGGAACACTGAGGCTGTAGCTTTTTCATTTCAAAGCTTTTTCCTCCTCCGAGCGATCCTAGAATTCAGTCGCCTCATTTTGCCAGCGAGGAAGCGGAAGGTGTGCAGGCCCAGGGCCCGTCCCAGTTCACCTCGTCGACGGACGTGTGCAGCCTCACCCCGCAGCTCCGTGCGCGCCGCACAGCGCCGCCGCTACGCGTCAGTTGTGAATGAGGTTTGGCCACTTAACGACGTGGCACTTGGAAACGTTAATGATTCTTTGTCTTTAACGAGCTCCGTCGGTTAGCACGGCTGTTCTGCTGTGGCCGCCCACGGAGCAGCCTGATTGGAGTCGGAGGGAATGTGGTCATTAAAGCCATAATGGTGGCAATTTCTAAACTTGATTCTACGCTCCTAAATACGTTAAAAGTTACCTACGACGTTACAACCCGAGTGATGGAGGCTTCTTTCTAAAGCATTATTTTCTATGCTAGGTTACAAGAAGCATGAGAAGATGTATTACTACTTACAAAAATTCGTATTCAAGGCCTTTAGTAGTAGTGATACTATATCCAAAGGTAGAGAAGTATATCTCCTTATAAATAAAGAAAGAAGGAAAAATGCATTGTGAATTTACTGATTAGCTTTTACCCTATTTTCTACAATGTAACTCTGATAGTAAAACTTCCTAATCTCAAAGGACTGTCTTTTAGAAAAAGGTTTACAAGTTTATTTAGGTCTAATGCAGCGTTTCCCAAACTTCTCTCATGATGAGGATCACCTGGTGGAGTTGTTAAACTACAGATTCCTGAATCCCAACTAAAAAGTGCTAAACTAGAATTTTTGGGAACATATAGGTAAAATGCAATTTTACCTATACGTTTAACAACTCCACCAGGTGATTCTCATCATGAGAGAAGTTTGGGAAACACTGGTCTAATGGATACAATTGTGTGTATTTAAGGTAAATAATACGTTTTGACATAGTAACTCAGGTGTTCTCTCAGACGAAGAGACCCCCCTGTCAGAATAGCAGGTTTTGCATGAACAATCCGTGTCAGCGTCTCCAGGAGGCTGGGCTTTGGGGGGGGCACCTTCCCGGAGGCCAGGCTTGCTCACAGGCGCTGCCCCTCGGGTGCTCTGAGCTGTGGGCGGGCGTTTGTGTGTGTGGTCAGCTGGGGTTCCAGGGCAGGTGACTGTCTTCCAGTTACGAGCATTGATCTTCGTTTGCGACAGAAATCTGTTTAACGAGGACAGAAATGACCAGGTGTGACAGAGGCTAGACCCCCCTGGGCAGGGGATAGACCCGTGGTCGGCAAACTCACTAGTAACAGAGCCAAATACCAACAGGACAACGATTGAAGTTTCTTTGGAGAGCCACATTTTTTAAACTTAAACTCCTTCTAACGCCACCTCTTCAACATAGACTCGCCCAGGCCGTGGTATTTTCTGGAAGAGCCACTCTCAAGGGGCCAAAGAGCTGCCTGTGGCTCGAGAGCCGCGGTTTGCCGACCACTGAATCAGGAGGTCTGATGCTCATGAGGAAACGGGAGCCTGGGTAGTGGGTCAGCACCGAGGGCGAGTGTTTCACAGCCGAGGTGCCTCTGTGCATACAGCCAGTTCCGTCCGCCCATCAAGTCCCACTTAACGGAGAGTTTGCAACACCTTACATTTGTGTTACCTTGTAGTTTACGTAGCTTTGAAGTGATTTTTCGTTGTATAATTTTTTGTTGCTGCTGTTAATCCTCAACCGGGATATTATTCCATTGATTTTTAGAGAGAGGAAGGAAGGGGGGAGCCGTCGCTGCTCCGATGATGGAATTCCACCAGTGAACAGCTGGTAAATGAGTTTACATAGAAAAAAATAACCATGTTTACTTGCTCTTGGTAGGAGGGAGCCATAAAAACAGTCCCACTATTGGAAATTTTTCTAAATAAAACGTTAGGAGGGAAGTTCTACCAACCATTAAAAGGAGCAAAATAGAATGCACATTTGACTTCTAATGACACAGTGATCTTTCTAGCATGAGCTTCACAGTAAATTTGTTTATTTTTGTGTTTCAATGATTAAAAAGTTAATTATAAAGTAAAATGAAAATGCCCACTTCTCTTTCAAATGACCTGTTTTTAAACTAACAATTTTATTATGACAATTTAATAAGGACACTTTATTTCATGTGCGTTACTATGGAAACCAAACACGACACCCCTCACTTTGTCCAGCGCCGCCGCCCCCCCCCCAGGCAATCTAGAGTTAGTTTCTCTCAATATCTTGTCTCTTTTCTCCCCTTGTTCTTTGGGATATTGAGCCCTTCCGAGGGTACATTCTTGTCTTCTCTGTTCTTTTGCCTTCTCTTTAAAATCCCTTCACGTTGGCCATCTCATTGGTTCATTTAAATGAGCCGGTTTGGCTCAGTGGATAGAGCGTCAGCCTGCAGACTGAGGGGTCCTGGGTTCAGTTCTGGTCAAGGGCACAGGCCTGAGTTGCGGGCTCAGTCCCCAGTAGGGACCATGCAGGAGGCAGCTGATCCATGATTCTCTCTCATCATGGATGCTTCTATCTCTCTCTTTCCCTCTCCCTTCCTCTCGGAAATGAACAAAAGTATATTTAAAAAAGGTGAACAGACATCTTATTAAACTTTACACGTTTGTCTCCTAACAAACAGGACAGAGTCCTAATTTGATTCACACCCATAAATGAAATTGGACTTAGGCAGAGGTTGAAATGGGGGAATTTGGGGAAATGTAAGCTTTCCCTTGTGTTTGACAATTGTTCACTGGATACCTGCTTACGACAGCCTGTGCTGAGCTGTGGTCTGCTGAGCGGGGACTGCATTTAGGGGTGCTTGCTGGGCGTGGGCGACGGCGGGTTAGAGTTCTCTGGGCTCTGCTGGGCCTGCCCGTCAGGAGATGGGTCTCCCCTGAACGCAGTCCCCCGAGCTCCTGAAGGAACCCTGATTCTGGAAAACGCTGCCATCCTGGAAAGGAAGTTCTGCTCTCACTCCGTTCTCCGGGTGGGACCTGTAGTTAGACTCACAGCCCCGTGGACACAGGGAGGCGGGTAGAAAGCATGGCTTAGGGGGAGATACCAAAGTTGTCCAAAATGATCATATTTCGCCAGTTTATGGGAAAGAAACCCAGGGAGGACATGAGAAGACGTCTCCACATGCACCTGTCTCTCTAACCCAGGACTCGGGGTGCGGTGGTTGCCCTTTTATTTACCTCTTTGTCAGATATGAAAGTATGACCCAGCCTCTCAGCAGGATTGCACAACGCAGCATTACTAGCCATAGACACCGTGCTCTGCAGACCCCCAGCTCTCCCTCATCGTGGACCCCGAAACTCGCCCTCTGGCTAACGCCTCCCTGTGCCCCCACCCCCAGCCCGGGCGGCTAGCGGCCTGCGCTTGGTTTCGGTGAGCGAGACTCTAGGCCCCTATGCCAGTGACGCCTGCAGTGCTTGTCTCTGCGAGTCCGGCCTGTTAGGCGTCACGCGTACTCCGGGGTTGCCCATGTGACGCGGATGGCAGCTGTCCTTCTTTCCTGGGCGGAGCGGAGCCTGTGAACTGTGCCACGCTGCACGGGGCTGGGAGGGGTGGGTGGGGGCAGAATAGGCGCTCCGGGTCCTGTTGCTGTGAAGGACGCGGCAGCGAGCGCGGGAGTGTGATGCCCTGCGCGGTCCTCGCTTCAGTTCCTTCGATGTCGGCCTTGGGGAGGTCGCGGGGTCGTGTGGTCCTGCTTTCAGTTCGTCCTTACGGCCATCCTGTTTCCGCAGCGGCCGCCCGTTCCCGTTCCCACCGACAGACGCACACTCCCCCCCGCATCCACGCCAACACTTAGTATTCCTTGTTGTTTTTAAAAAATATTTATTGTGGAAAGTTTTACATATGACCCCTTTTCTCCCCCATCGATCGCTTCTAGCTATTTCTCATTTTCTTGATGACAGGCATTCTAGCAGGTGAGGTAGGTGATACGTGGTTGTTTTGATTTGCGTTTCTCTGGTTAGAGAGGTTGAGCACGGTTCTGTGTCTACTGGACGTTAGTATGTCGTCTTTGGAGAAGTGGTTATTCAGGTCTTTTGCCCATTTGAAAATCACATTATTAATATTATTATTATTATTATTTTCTATTGACGGTAGGAGTTTCTTATATTTTTTGAATATTAACACTTTATTAGATGCATGGTTTGCAAATATTTTCTTCTATACTTTTTTTTTCTTCATTTTTGTCCATAGACTGAGACAAAAACTGTCACAAGAGAGAGATCGTTAGATATTCATAAAGGGGCCAATTCAACAGGAAGATGTAACACATAAGTAAGCTGGAGGCCCGGCGGGGGAGGGGGTCCGCTCAGCCTGGCCTGCACCCTCGCGTAGTCTGGAGGGGGCGGGTGTTCCACTGCCCGCTGTGCCTGCTCCTTAGGCTGCCGCCGCTGCTGCGCTCACTAGCCATGAGCCTGGCTTCTGGCTCAGCAGTGCTCCCCCTGTGGGAGCGCATTGACCACCGGGGGAGCAGCTCCTGCACTGAGCGTCTGTCCCATGATGGTCTATGTGTGTCATAGCGACTGGTCATTCTGCCATTCCGTCGACTTGCATATTAGCCTTTTATTATATAGGATATATGTACCTCACATCGGAGAACCCAAGTATATAAAGCAAACATTGACTGACGTGAGGGAGAAATAGATGGCAAAGCCATAGTAGAAGGAGACTTCAGTACCCCCTTTAAGTAATGGATAGACCATCCAGACAGAGAATCAATAAGGAAATAGTAGGCTTGAACAACATGGGAGAACAGTGGGTCAGCTGTTTTAACTGCAGCTGAAATTTCAAATACAATAAAGGCAGAGGAGTGACCTCTGACATGCAGTAACATGGAGAAAAACAAGAGGGTCCCAAAGGTTCTGTAGGGGTGGAAGTGGGAGGGACTGTGTGAATCAAGGAGGAAATAAGAGGAACTTACACATATATGTGGAACTCTATCAAAACAAGAAATGGAGTTCACAACAGCCCAACAACAATAACAAAACAAAAACAGAAAGCAAACAAGAAGCTTTTGAGCTACGTTCCTTCTCATTTTCCTTTTACCACTTCTCTTCCCCAAAAGTATTCTGTATTCTTCCAGCAGCTCAGTGTGACCCCCAGGCCCCTACCCTCTGGTAAACTCTTCTGTCCTCGGTCATCAGTGACTAATGCTTATACTTCCTTCTCCTCATCCAGCTTTCTCCTCCCTTGTCATTCAAGCCTATTTTATTCTTTCTCCTTTCTAGCCATATATATATATGTTCATTGATTTCAGAGAGGAGGAAAGGAGAAGCAGAGAGAGATAGAAACATCAATGATGAGGGAGAGTCATTGATTGGCTGCCTCCTGCATGCCTCCCCCTACTGGGGATCGAACCCACAACCCAGGCATGTGCCCTCCCTGGGAATCGAACTATGACCTTCTGGTTTATAGGTCGATGATCAGTCACTGAGCCACACTGGCCAGGCTTTCACATGTTCTTTTATGTGTTGTCTCTTCTTCCCTTCTGCAGATCATACCTGATAGTTCTCCCCACCCATCGGTTTTCACAGTTCCTCACACTGATTGTCTCACTATCTCACAGCTTTAATGGCTCCCATTACCTCTTCATCGGGAGTGATGTATGCATTTAAATCTTTACCACTCCCATGCCCGAGCTCCACACCCACACTCCAACACGGTTGCTCGGACAGCCTGTGAGCAGCACGGTGCAAACATGCTCCTCTTCAGAGCCTTCCATGTGGGAAGAAAGCAAACAAGATACTGTTTTTGCAAAGAGTTGGAAATTGTTCCAGGGCCAGAGTAAATTCTATAGCAGTAAGAATGCCTTTGGGAACTTATCTATTTTAGATCTGAAATGTTTACATGTCAAATCGCTATGGGTGGGAATATTGTACTCCTGCCAAGTGCTGAGAGCTGTGTGGGAAGGATGCTTTTATAGAGTAATTAATCAAATGCTTAGTATGACATTAATGGTCTGAGGAGAGATTAGGACCATGAATTTTAATGAGTGACCACACACTTCAGAGTGGAAGTGGTGTGGAATGGCTGATTAAACTGTCAAACACGAGACACTTGGGGAAACAGCGTTCTTTTCATGTTTTACCGTAAAACGCTGTAATATACGCATCCGGGAGGCCCGCCCTAGGCCTGCCCGGCAATCAGGGCCAATCAGGTTCCCCGCCTCCCTGCCACTTCCTTCCCTCCTCCCTCAGTGCCCCCCCACCACTATTTGCCTGCCATGTTCTGCGCCGCCCCCTGGTGGTCAGCACATGTCATAGTGAGTGATCAAACTCCTGGTCTCCTGATTGAACACCCGAGGGGACACTTTGCATATATATATATATATATATACACACACACACACACACACACACACACACACACACACATACTAGAGGCCCGGTGCATGAACTTCGTGCAAGAGTAGGCCTTCCTTCCCCCGGCTGCCAGCACTTGCTTCCCTGTGGCACCTGGGACCCGGGCTTCCCTCGCAGCCCGGCTTTGTCCAGAAAAGACAAGCTGATAAGACAGGAAGTAAGAGAATGGTGTGACAGAAATTAACCAGGCACGGGCAGAGGGGATCTTATGGGTGGTATGAATACACTAAAACTAACTTAAGATGATGGTAGCGCCACCTGGTAAAGTTACTAAAAACATTGAATTGTAAACTTGGATTGGATAATTTTTTTTAAAATTAAATATATTTTATTGATTTTTACAGAGAGGAAAGGAGAGAGATAGAGAGCCAGAAACGTCGATGAGAGAGAAACATCGACCAGCTGCCTCCTGCACACCCCCCATGGGGATGTGCCTGCAACCAATGTACATGCCCCTGACCGGAATCGAACCTGGGACCCTTCAGTCCACAGACCGACGCTCCACCGCTGAGCCAAACCGGTCTCGGCTGGATTGGGTAAATTTTTTAAAAAAGTGAATGCTAAAAGTATAATCCTGTTCCAAAGACAGATAAAACTCTGTCAGATATGGGAGAAAAAAACCCTAAAAAAAGAAAAATGCTTAATGCAGTTCTATATATCAATCTTATAGATCATAAACTTCCTTAGTGAACAGTTTTATCATAATATACCATACCATTTTATACTGTGAAGAATGTTCTTTAATTAATTTAAAAAGTTTTTTATAAAATTGAAACTACATTAAATGAAACTGCCAATTCCACCCCAAATAAATAGTGATAAACATATAGTTGGGGGTGGGGGGAATCTCTAATACTTTCAACAATAAAGTTAAACTTAAAAAAAATGCAATGGTAAAAATAATCCTTGAGTGATGATTAAAAAAAAATAACAGTAATTTGCTAATTGTGAAAGTATGTCATTGTGAGGAAAGCTATAATAGGTATAAATAGGACCCCAAATTCAGGTTGTACAGGGGAGACATCCGGTATGTCGATACAGAGCAGCTCGGAGAAGGTCTGGAGGCGCCCCGGTCCCCCATGTGGAACCAAAGGCATGTGTGCAGCCGGGCCCCGAGGGGCGGACTGCGTTGTTGGTTGTAAGAAACTGAGTTCTCGAAGGTCAGAACGTGGTCTCCTCAGCATGTGTCACTTGTTCTGTCTGTAGACGCCTAATAATAGCACATTACTGGGCAGAATTCTTAAAGTAATTCAATTAGAACAAATGATAATGGTCAACGAAGAGACCCATTAATCACTTTTAATCTACTGTTTGCAGGCACAGACTTGGTAATGATTTAGTTTTAGGCAATAATATACACATAGAGGTAGCCTTAATAACTCACGAAGTGCTAAAATGTTTAATAACTTTAATTAGGCCCACAGTAAATTTACTGGCTGCAGAAATAGCACAGACGCACGTATTTTATTTGAGACTAAAGTTTATGGCGGCAGCCACTCGAGCCGGGCGGGAGCTTTTTGATTGCTGTCGGAGTCGGGGGTCTCGGGAGAAGCGGGTGAAGGAGGCCCTGCTCTCTGCTGCTTCTCCACTCGGCTCTGGCGGCAAAAAGCTTTGTGAGCTGGGCTGCCTTTCCCTGTTTACCTCCTTGCTGTGTCGTCTTGTCATTGTCGTCATCATCATCATCATCATTGTCATCGTCATCACCATCATCGTCATCATCATCATCGTCATCGTCATCATCATTGTCGTCGTCATCGCTGCCGTTCGGTACTGTTTCTGTGTGATGTCACCCAGAACACTGCCTTCAGGGTGTCCTCCCCGGTCTCCCTCTTCCCCAGGAAGGTTTGATGTTGGCACCAAGCGCTGTGAGGTTGGATCAAATAACTGAATCCACACGCCCTCCCCTGGGGACTGACCTTAGGCCACGTCACAGCCACAGGCCCTCTCGCTCAGACCATTCGCTCTCCCCTGGGGACCTTCCCAGGACCCAGACCTGCCCAGGCCGTAGTGCGTGCAGGAGGCAGCTGATCCACGAGATTCTCTCTCATCATTGATGTTTCTCTCTCTCTCCCTCTCCCTTCCTCTCTGCAATCAGTAAAACCGTATTTAAAAGGAAAGTTATGTATAAGGTGGGGCATGTGACTGCATGTTTGTGCGCTAAATGAGGAATGGTTCCGTGCACATGGGACCTTTGATGAAGCCTTGAAGAAAGGGACTCTGGGCCCATGAGGAGGTGGAGGAGGATGAGGTCCAGAGCGGGTCAGTTTGTCAGAGAAATGCCAGTCAAAACCACCTCTCACCTGTCAGAGTGGCTGCCATCAACCAGTCCACAGACAACACGTGCAGGTGAGGATGCGGAGAAAAAGGAACCCTCATGCACTGCTGGTGGGAATGCAGACTGGGGCAGCCACTGTGAACAGGATGGAGTTTCCTCAAAAAACTGAAAATGGAGCTCCCATTTGACCCAGTGATCCCACTTCTAGACGTATATCCTAAGAAACCAGAAACACCAATCAGAAAGGTATATGCATCCCTATGCTCATAGCAGACAATTCACCAGAGCTAAGATCTGGAAACAGCCTGAGTGCCCGCCAGCAGGTCAAAAGTGGGTACAAAGCTGTGGGACATCCACACCACGGAATACCATGCAGCCCGCAGCCGGAAGCGGCCTGCCTGGAGCGCCGTACGGCTGCGGGTCGCAGGCTCTGGGCGGCGTACCTGACGGCGTTCTCTGTAGATCGGATGCTCCCAGGTGGACAGACAGCACCTCCTGGTGAGGAGGCGGGTGGGCGGTGGTTTGATCTCCGCTAGGTTTCCTTCTCCTGTGAGGCTGGAGGATGAGGAATGCAGTCCAGCGCTCATCAGTTGGAGCGCAGAGAACAGAGGCTCACCGTGTGAGCTGCTCATTGTGATTATTTAGGCGACTGTCGAGTGAGCTGCTGATGCAGTAATCGATGGGGGTGTCTCCTTGCCCTTGCTGATCCTCTGAGGACTTTCCCCCAAGCCTCACCAGTTGGGTGTTTTCATCAGCACGCCGTTCAGCTTCTCTCTAGTTCTCCTGGGAGCGAGGGGCTGCTTTGATGTGAGTACATCACATCATTTCCTTTGATGAACCCGCACAGGTGGTTTAGCTGAGAGCAGAGGCTCTGAGTTCTCTGAGCTTTTCCAGCCTCCAGCACGTGGCACATTAGTCAGTTCTGTACACTCGGACCTGCCAGGACAGGCTCATGGCTTTACTCCATTCTGAAAACATTTGTCTTTATTGTGGAAAGTATCACAAATGCCCCTCCCGCTCCCCCCCCCCCCCCCGACCTCTCCCACCTGCTCCATCCCCACCCCCGGCCGCACCCCTGTGTCTGTGTCCCCGGGTGATGCATATGTGTATACAGGCCTTTGCCTGTTCTATGCTTCTCTCTATTTTGCTCACGAGTTTATTTTGTCTGTTAGGTTCCACGTATGAGGGAGATCGTGGGAAACTTGTCTTTCTCTGGCTGGCTTATTTCGCTCAGCACAATGCTCTCCATTTCTAATAGACACGAAGCACTTTCTCTGCTTTGGTCTGAGTGGTTCTGTTTCACTCAGCCTTCTTGTTCTTGTTCCGATACAGCCTTTTCTTTCTCCTCAGCTCCGCGTGCGTCCTGTTGGGGAAATAGAATTAAAAGTGAGATCTCCTGCCAGCCCAGAACATCCTCTCCACAAAGTGTAGAAAAGAGACAGTGTGATTATCGTAAAAAAGTCATTAAATCACTCTGCGATGTGCATCAGGGACAAAGTCCCAGAGATGGCAGATGCAAAGAGAAATCCCAGTCTTTTTATATCGCCCTGAAGCTGTGATTTACTGCATCCGTGTTAATTGTTCTGATCTGAGGACAAAGGAGACTTCCTTTCTCTTCTCGCCAAGAGGCAGTCACAGCCCGGACCCGGCACCTTCACCAACTCCCGCCGAGGCGGGAGACCGACCCAGCCTTCCTGTGCGCACCGTCCTGGGGCTCGGAGGCCGGGAGAGGCCTCCGGGCACAGCCTGGCCGGGCGCTCGGGAAGCTTCTCCCAGGGTCCCGCCAGCGCAGAGGACAGAGCGCGCTCACACAGGCCAGGCTCACTGGATCTAGAACCTTTCTGCTTTTGCGGATCAAATAAGAATCTGGTGGGATTCCTACCTGTCCACGCCCAGGAGCATGATGATCCGTGAGCCAGTCCCGTGTGTCTGCAGTGTCACCGATGGCTGTTCTGCCTCGTGTCCACATGGTCGCCACGCCACCTCCGTGCTCTTAGCGTGCTGTCATTGGTCCTGCCGCCTGGGACCCTGCTCCCCACTGCACGTGGAGTCCTCGGTCATGGCTGGTCTCCCAGGAGGCCGCCTCACGGCTGCTCTTGGCCCCACAGTCCCTCCCCCCCAGTGGGCAATGCCGTCTCTCCAGGGCGGCCGAGTAGGCGTCAGGGACAGAGACCCACTGCCCCTCAGACTCCCGAAGCATTCGATCCTTCCTTTACTGAATCCTGTGGTCGGCAAACCGCGGCTCGCGAGCCACATGCGGCTCTTTGGCCCCTTGAGTGTGGCTCTTCCACAAAACACCACGGCCTGGGCGAGTCTGTGTTGAAGACGTGACGTTAGAAGAAGTTTCAGTTTAAAAAATTTGACTCTCCAAAGGAATGTCAATCGTTGTGCTGCTGGTATTTGGCTCTGTTGGCTAGTGAGTTTGCCGACCTCTGCCTTAAAGCAAAGCAGGCCTGACCTCTCTCCAGGCTTCAGCCCATCAACCTCCATCAACCGGGGCCCCTTCTTCCTTCCTTCCTTCCTTCCGTCCTTCCTTCCTCCCTCCCTCCCTTCCTTCCTGTTTCCTTTTCCTTTCCTTCACGTGAAAGCCATTCACTTCAGCACATTCTTCAGGGTCCAGGCGCTGGGATTCCCTATGTTCCCTGATACCACAGGACCAGGTAGAGATGCTGGGGGTGAGGTGTCGGGAGAATAGTCTGTCCGCACTCTTTCTAACGCCCGAGTTGTAGCGTTATAGGGGGACCGCTGCTGGCTGAGCCCAGGCCAGTAACTTCAGCCTGACCAACTTCCAGCTCCTCCCACTCTTATCTCACACCCTCACTGTCTGTTCCTAGACGCGTTCTGTGGACTTCTCTCTGTATAAATTAACAAAACGTGTGTTGTGTGTGGTATTTTTTTCTTTCCCAAAGAATCCATTTATTGTCATTAATTAGCCCCAATCAGACATCAAATATACTATTTGAAATATCAACATTAAAAATAAACTATAATTGGTTCCTAATTAGCTACGACTTAAATGTCTGAATTTCAGGGTCTTTCTGTATTTAAATCTCGGAGGAAGCCAAGCTCCCGTGGCCTTCCCGAGGGCGCGGAGAGCGAGGGCTTTCTGTGTGACCTCTCCTGACCCCTCCCTCTGCCTACCGGTGCCCCTTCCCCTTCCCCTCACAGTCACCTCCCGCCCCTCCTTCCTGAGCAGCATGGCCAGCAGGCCGCACACGTTATACCCGAAGAAAAACCTTTGTGCATTTTATTTATGTCTTACATGGGAAGATGTAGGTTTCCTTGTCAGTTAGATAATGACCCATTCCTTTATAGTTTGTTCATTGTACTGCTGTATACTTAAAGGACATTGGACATTTTCTGTATGAAAAATGTATTCAGTAGCTATATCTGCTGTATGTGGCTTATTTCTTTACCTAGAGAACAATTTTGAAAATTACATTAGAAATCCGAGTAATAAAGCAGTAACAATACCAGAAACAACTATTAGATTTTATAGGTTAGGTAAGGAAATGAATCAATTGATTATCTCATTTTTGAGAATAATACTTTTTTTGTGAATTCAGAAATAGAGTATATAACACTGACTATAATATTAAATTTATATTAATCATAATGGTTTCTGTACAGTTAAGGAATAATTACACATTATTTATAGCTTGTTTCTTTGGTCAAATTTGATTTGCAATTTTAGATAACATAAAAGTCTTAATTTCTAAATGCAAAGAAGAATCTTACCTATATTTTAAAAAATATATTCCATTGAAAATGTTCATGGTCTGTACTTTACAAATATCTATTGTGATTCACAGTAATAAGGTTGTAAAGAACTGTTACTATGAAGAGATAGTGAATCCAGATGATGGGATAAACATAATTAGTATAATTTTCATAATAAGTCTATCCGGTTCATAGTTACTTAATCCACGTTAAATCACCCTGAGCGACACATTTTTCTTCTGCTTCTCATTACATGCTCTTTTTAAAATGTATGACTAGGACTTAGAATACTCATTTCTGTGTTGCCTTCAGGACTGGAGGAACAATAGTCATTCAGTTTCTCCTAATGTTCCACACCTCTGCTTTAACAATAACGGCTGGTATCAAGCTACTTTTTCTTTAGTCTCTGCCTGGCATTTCCTGGTGTTGATGGTGGAAATGACGCGTGTATGTGGGACTTCTCATCTCTTCTAGGGATGGAGGTGCAAGAGAATCGCCTTGAAACCAGTGCGACCCCTCACCCTCTGCCTGGGGAAGAGGGTCAGAGTAGAGATAGATTACCTGCAGCTGCCTGCCGGCCTGATCACTCCCTAACCACTGGAGGGAGGGATTCTCATCTGGGGTCACCATCACAGAGCCTTGCTCCGGGCCCTGGGCGAGGTGGGTGCTGAGATGGCGGCTGCCCGGGGGTGTGCCCGGCAGATGCCCGGGGCCCGGGAGCTCTGTCCAGGGCCGGGCCCTGGTGGAACGTCGGAGAGGAAGGGCGGGCATCAGCAGGTCCTTCCTGCTCCGTCCCCGACCTCCGTCTGCACTGAAAACGGCCTGGAAACGCCGTCCTGTTGACGGCTGCTCTTTTGACACTTTCTCCCGTGGCCGGGGAGCTTCCTAGGACATGGGATTCCCGCAGCAGGTGCTGAGCACCGGGCTCGGTCATTGTATCGACGGAACGTCTCGTGCCCATGAACTTTGCACTTAACCCGGGTCTTGAATTAGTTGTGAAGAAATAAGTGCCTGTTCTCCCAGAATGCTTTGTTTTAAAAACTGGCACGACACTGGATGACTGTGCGTACAGATGACCTGCTGATGGCGGGACCTCCCTCTGGTGCCTTCATGCCCAGAGGGAACAGCTCAGAGCCTGAGCGGCAAGCAAGTGGGTCCAGGCAGCTTCCCAGCGGCAGCGCTCCGGCCGGCCAGCAGGTGTCACTGTTGTGCACTGAATGCGAGGAAGAAGGAGGAAAAGCCAGGAACAGGTGCAGGGTTCCATTCTGCCTCCCGGGCTGGCCGAGTCCCCCAAGCTCTGGAGGGGAAACACTCCGGGGTGAAAAACCGCCCTCCAGCTGACAGGCTCTGGAAAATGCATTCCCCTGGCGGCAAGCCGGTCAGTCACGCTCCAGCATCTTCCCATCCGGGAAAAAGAAAGCACATAAGCAGAGGAATTCCACCTCAATAACTTTGTACGCTGGTAACTGGGATAATAACCTCACACAATATCTGTCTTACCTCTAGCAAAGGAGCGTGTCTATCGTAAATAAATTTAGCAGGCATTAAGGAAAAAATCGGGCTGTTTTGCAAATGCCTGTGATCAAAGTAATAGCTCACTTAAAGCGGAGAAAAGAAGCTGCCAAAATACAGATTTTACCTTGAGATGAATGGATGTCAGGAATAGAATACATTTTAAACAATACATCAGACCATTAAAAAGTTCTTTTTATAATGAAAATGATGTTGACATCCCTATACTTGGTGTTATTAAAACATTACAAAAGAAGTTTCACAATTTATAACACACTAGAGGCCCAGTGCATGAAATTCATACACTCAGGCTGGGAAGGGTTCCTTAGTCCAGCCTGTGCTCACCAGCTGTGAGCACTGGCTGAGCAGTGCTCCCCCTGTGGGAGCGCACTGACCGAGTGCACTGACCTCCAGGGGACAGCTCCTGCATCGGGCATCTGCCCCCTGGTGGTCAATGCGCATCATAGCGACTGGTCGTTCTGCTATTTGGTCAATTTGTACATTAGCCTTTTATTAGATAGGATGAACTAAAACATAACACTTGGAACTACTAAGGTGATGTGAGGTTTACAAAATCCACAAAGATGCCATCCGATATGTGATCAATAAGCATGAGCATTGGTGGGAGGAGAAAGAGGTCAACAGAACATCCATGCATATTTGCAAGCCCATGTGCACAGACAGCAGTGTGGGGAAGGTCTGGGTGGGCAGGGCTGGGTGGGAGGGGTTACCGGGGACATCTGTAGCCCATGTGCACAGACAGTAGGGTGGGGAAGGCCTGGGTGGGTGGGGCTGGGTGGGAGGGGTTACCGGGGACATCTGTAGCCCATGTGCACAGACAGTAGGGTGGGGAAGGCCTGGGTGGGTGGGGCTGGGGATGTGGGGGGGACATCTGTAACCCAAGGACAGAGATAGCAGTGTGGGGAAGGCCTGGGTGGGTGGGGCTGGGGATGGGGGAGACTTGGGGACATCTGTAACACTGACAGCAATAGCATGGAAACAAGCACGAGCAGTCGCTGGTAATTTATCACATTTTCCCAATTCTCACATTGTGCTCTGCTTGGACTTGAGTATGTTATGAAAAGAAGTAGGAATAGCATGAACATTCCGATCAGACGCCCTTCCCGCCTGCCCAATTGTCATTCCTCCCCTGTTCTCTGCTAATGTGTGTCTGGCAGAGGCAGATCTTCCGCGTTCCTGTGCACCAGGTGGGGCCAATGGTCTGAGGCCCGGCTCCCGGCACCCTTAGTAACCGAGCTCTCGGCGCCTGCCACTGTCTCTCAGTGCCCTCCAGCCAAAGAGGCACCTACCGCTTTTGTTAAATCATAAATCACGTTAATTTAACGACTGTGGTGTTCTATTTGAAAAAGTAATATATATTAATTAGAAGAAGATCTATATTTCGGCCAACCAAATTTTCCTGTTAATGGAGGTTCTTGCCTTGAATGCGGCACAACTGCTCAAATCTTAGGATCTGGGCCCTGGCCCCTCATTTTCTGGTCCTTGTGGATTTTCAAATAGCACTGGCTTTTTTTTTCTCTCTTTCTGACAATAGCCATTGGCAAAATCCCAGCTTTCCAAAGAGGTGCCATTTCCAGGGAGCGAGGTCAGCTGTTGAGACTGAATTTGCTCAGGATAGCTCCCTGGCTGTGTGATGGACGGCCTTTTCCTCAGACGCTCAGACATCCTGCTGTGGCCCTGAACTGCTGTGACACTTGCATTTGGCACAGAGCTTGGGAGCTCTGAGTGCAAGAGCAAGTTGTTGGGAAGGACCTCAGGGAACGTTTGGAAACAGACCCAAGTCGGCGGGCCTTGCCCTTTGCCCTTTGCCCTGCACCCTTCTCCTCCACGGGGATGCAGGCACAGGTCGTGAGGCTGAGGAGTCGCTTTACAATCCGAGCGTGAACGCCACGCCCCGGAGAGGACACAGCAGCGAGCTGGGAGGAGAGGGGTCGCGGGTCGCTCACCAGTGGGCCTGTATCACGTGGGACCCACAGGGCGGCCAGTGCCCTTGACCGCAGCCCTCAGGGCTCCGCCTGCGTCTGCAGCGACCCCTGCCTGCGGGGATCGGCCTGAACGCCCCCTCTCCATCCCTGGGACGGCCATTTCAAAGGACCCACCAGCGCCTGAAAGAATGGAAGCTACGCGAAGGCTGGACGAAGCTCACCGAGGAGGATGCTTTTAATGTTCTCCAGGAAGAGAAATGGCCCCAGCTTCCTCCGTCACGGCAGTGAGCTGGCACAAGGCTCTGAACTCAGGAAAGCCTGCTTAGAGCAACGCACGTGTGACCGTCTGTTTACAGCGGCTTTCCGAGCTGCCGCCCGGCAGACACGAGGCTGCGGGGAGGTGGGACCGTCACCTCGGAGATGAACGAGGACGCCGGGCCCGTCCTCCCGACATCAGCACCGGGCCTGCTTCCCGCGGCCCTCGGGGCCTCCCGCGCTCCCGCTGGCACCGGCACCGGGCCTCGGACAGCGCTCTCACGGCTCTTTGACAGCGAGCGTGAGTCTGACGTGCAAACCGATGGAAGAGCACCACTCGCTTGTAGGGAACGGAATCCTCTTGGGACTGCCTGCCAGGAAACAAGCAGCAACTATTTCAAATCAAAAAAGGCTCCCCTCAGAGTCCATCCAAGTGTTCAAACACGGAAGGTGTGCACAGGAGCTACCAGATTCTTTCCTTTTCAACCCTAGTGTCCAAAGACCATTTTATTTGTTAATGGGAAAAACCACCGAAACCTGTGAAGAATTTGTGTGAGTTCATTTGAGCCAAACTGTCGACAGACGCCGGGAAGCAGAACCTCCCGGAGCTGAGGTGATGCCAGAGAATGGCGGGTAGCCCCTGTCTCTATACACTGCCCTCAGGGGAGGGACGTGGGGGGTTACGTGAAATCCACTGGGGATGGAGTAAGGAGGCGGGAGAAAGCGAAGCGGGGGAAACCGCTGGGATGGCGTGGGGTGCGCTGTCCAGCAGGCTCAGGTAGCACAGGGCACGTAGAATGAGGCTGGGGTCGCCTCAGGGTGAAGCTCGGGGCCGGGCTGGGTCCAGCTGGTCTCCGTCAGTTCTGAGCCTTTGATCCGTCGCGGTTGGTGTTATGTCTCGCTGAGCCCTTGTTGCTTGCAGCCGTGGCCTGTCTCACAGGCGGGCGGTCTGGTCTCCGGGCCCAGCTCCCATGCAGGCTGGGTCCCGGGGCTGGAGTGAACTGTCCTGGTGGGCGATGCTCCGTGCATGTCGTCACTGATTGTCGCCGGGGACGTGGACCCATCGTGATGGTGTAACGTGGACTGTGTCACTGCCCTGCAGTCCTCCGTGCTGCACTGCTGACCCGTTCCTCAACGCCCCTCCTGCCCCTCGGGGGGTGGTGTCCGCCCTCCCGCCCGGAGGCTCCTGGCTCTGAGCCGCCGCTCTCGGGGGACAGTGGGTGCCGGTGAAATGCAGCGGTTCTTCCCTCCGGGGCCGTCCTCACCCCCATCCTGTCCGGGTTGCTTAGGTGGGTCCCCGCCCTCCCAGAGCTTTTCCCCGTGGATCTAATGGTTGGTCCCTGGGAGGGACAGAGATCCTGCTCTGCCCGTTAGGACTCAGTGTTTCCCAAACTTCTGACATGTGTGTGCCCCTTCTATAATTTCCGTAACGCTGAGTGCCCCTCGTACTCATGAGAACGGAGAATTAGGCGCAGCCAAGCACGGTGCAGTGCATATCCCCCCCAAACTCCGGTGCAACGCGTACCCCCACCAGACTCTCCCCGCGCCCCTGGGGGTGCGCCTACTGCACTCTGGGAAACACTGCTTAGGTGATGTCTCTCTTGAGTCATTTGTTTTTAATTTGCATCTAAACTGCTCAGCTGTGCACTGTTGCTCCAAGCTTCGGTCTCTGACTCTGGAGCGCCCGGGTGCTGGGTTGGAGAAGTCCAGCCTTTGTTTCCTGCCAGTCTCCTCTCTGTCTGTGTTGAATCTTGGGCCGATGTGTCTGTCCACCAGTCCCTTTCTCTAACTGGCTCCGTTCACTCCAGCATTTTCTTAAAATCACCAGATAGGATTTTGGGCAGGAACACATCTCCGGGATTTAGGGGAAGGATAAATGAGTATCGTGCTGTTCTCAAAGGCTTATTTTTCAAGCTTTTGATGATTACTCTTCCTGTAATCCACTTCCAAATTTCCCTCATGCGTCACATTTTGAGGTCATAAATTATCTGTAATACTCCAGCACTTTTATTTTTTTAGCTTTAAGAAATGACTGCATAGGAATGTCTGGAAACAGTTTTCTTGTGGTAAACAGCCTGAATGTGTCCCTGTTGGGCTTACTGTGTAATGACTTAGATTTCAGCTAGACTGACCACAGGCAGAAGAATGGCACTCGCAGCTGTTAATGACCCACCGGAAACTTAAAAACAAATTAAGGAACTACAAACCCAGTCACCTGTGACAGTGACTTTAATAGCCTCCAAAGGAATTTGTTAGGAACTATACTTCTCCAGTTCAGATAAGAATCTTCTCATATATATATATATATTTTAAAATATATTTTTATTGATTTCAGAGAGGAAAGAAGAGGAAGAGAGAGAGAAACATCAATGATGACAGAGTCATTGATTGGCTGCCTCCTCCACGCCCCTACTGGGGATTGAGCCTGCAGCCCCGGGCATGTGCCCTGATGGGGAGTTGAACTTTGACCTCCTGGTTCATAGGTCAGCGTTCAACCACTGAGCCATGGTGGCCAGGCTCTCTTAGGGGGATTTGCTAGGAACCTACACTTTCTAGTTCAGATAATCTTCTTATATTTAATGGATCCTAAGGGAAAATGGTTGATAATGAGGAAGGAAACCTTAAGAACATATCATGTTTTTTTTCTTATCAGAAATCTGATAAGGGATATAATTTTACTTGTAATTTGAGTAAAGAAAGTTTATAAAACGGCAAAAAGGAAATGAAATACAGTTCATAAGTTTTTTGATAATATAAAGTGTATATTAAATTTTTCCGTTTATTTTTATTGTGACATTATTTTATTTTTGTTTCGTCTCTATGGTCTCCCTTTCCCATCACAGTTGACATTTACTTCATGACACACACAGAAGCAAGGCCATTGCCGGCTATTAGCACACTGCGGCCCAGTGGTTTTACTGCAGGCTTTACCCAGTGACTGGATAAGCTCTATTGAACGAGTACAAAAAACGTTTTACATACGTGTTAAAGGCAGGCTTTAGAATTAAATACCCATTGCATTTTGAAGTTATTTACTACATGTTCTTACATCTTTTTAAAGTATGGTACTTTGTAAAACACCGTGTGACATGGAGCGAGAATTCTCGCTATCCGTCCACAATGTGTTAAAATAAGAGCTAGTGGTTATGATGTGTCTTTGTGCCCGGCTCTGCCCCAAGTGTCCTGGAATTATTATCTATGTGCGTCCTCACAACAGTTCAACCAGGTAGTATTGATCATCATTCCAGTTTTTAGGATAAATAATTTCAGGATTAGGAAGTTTCACCTTTTTGCTGATGTTCCCCCAAATTAATGAAGCGCTGGAGGCTTAGAATCAGACAGCCACAATCTTAGTATCTGTCTTTCAAGCATATGAATGTGGCTTGGACTCTGGGTACGAAGACAGGACTCTGTGAGTCCCAGGAAATGCTCAGGCTGTGTGGGCAGCAGGCACCTGCCTGGGGCCATCGGGACTAGGCTCTTGTCCTCTCGGTGAAAAGAAGGCTGAGGGCACAGCGAGGCGCAGGGAGGGGCGGGGGGCACCGTAAGTCGGGGTGTCTGCCGCTGGTGCGGGACCGAGAACAGAGGGGGGGTGGGTGCACAAGAGCCCCTCTGACGACGGCCCAGAGTCTGGGGGGTGGGCACAGGCTCCTGCTGTGGAGTCCTGCCTCAGAGCAGGACGAGAAGCCACAGGATGGAAGAAACCAAGCAAATATGGGGAAACAGTCTCGGGTTCTCGCTCTTGGGAATGAAGAGGAAAACTCCACAGGAGCAGCAGCCGAGGGGACGCGGGCGGGTGGCTGATGCTCAGAAGCCACGTGAACCGTACCCATCAACGGGGCCGCCCAGCAGGAGGGGATGGGGACCAGGGGCAGGAGGGGATGGGGACCAGGGGCAGGGGGGGATGGGGACCAGGGGCAGGAGGGGATGGGGACCAGGGGCAGGAGGGGATGGGGACCAGGGGCAGAAGGGGATGGGGACCAGGGGCAGAAGGGGATGGGGACCAGGGGCAGGAGGGGATGGGGACCAGGGGCAGGAGGGGATGGGGACCAGGGGCAGGGGGGGGATGGGGACCAGGGGCAGAAGGGGATGGGGACCAGGGGCAGAAGGGGATGGGGACCAGGGGCAGGAGGGGATGGGGACCAGGGGCAGGAGGGGATGGGGACCAGGGGCAGGGGGGATGGGGAACAGGGGCAGGAGGGGATGGGGACCAGGGGCAGGAGAGGATGGGGACCAGGGGCAGGGGGGATGGGGACCAGGGGCAGCTGATGGGCTCGTGGTGGAGGGAGAGCCAGCCCGGAGCAGTCCTGGCCCCGCCCTGTCATCACAGCCAATGCCCATCAGCTGCAGTCCATGCCCGTCAGGGCCTCTTCCTGCCTGCTCCATGTGACCATGGACAGGACACGGCCCGTGTGACCACGGACAGGACACGGCCCATGTGATCACGGACAGGACACAGCCACGTGACCACGGACAGGGCACGGCCCGTGGTGCCGGGCCGCGTTCTGAGGCTGATGTTGAGTACTGGTTCCGGGAAGAGACCTGCAGTGCTGGGCCATGAACTGACGTTTCATTAGGACTCGTGACATTAACACATCACCGTGTCTTCAGTGTTCGGTAAATTCCTGGTGGCAGACAGGCCTGAGCGGTTAGAAGAGTGTTTTTGTTTTATTGTAAATAAGCCCCAGAGTCATTCTTAGGTGACAAGCCTTGAGAGCACTGGGCCCCGGCTTTGAGGTGAGCCCGGAGGGGGGCCACACGTGCTGAGGAGTCACGGCCCCCTCATAGTGACACAGACGCCCTGAGAGACCAGCGCGGTGGGGGCGGTCACAGGTGTTGCGGTGCCAGGCGGGGACCTGCCCGCCTGTTTTCACTCTTCGGTTTCATCAGGAAATGAACGTGGCTTAAGAACGTCCTTAACAAAGTTACCCAGACCGGCCAGTGTGGCTCAGTGGTTGAGCGTTGACCTAGGAACCAGGAGGTCATGGTTAAGTTCCCAGTCAGGGCCCAGGCCCGGGTTGTGGGCTCGATCCCCAGTGGGGGGCGTGCAGGAGGCCGCCGATCCAGGATTCTCTCTCATCACGGATGTTTCTATCTCTCTCTCCCTCTCCCTTCCTCTCTGAAATCAATAAAAACGTATTTTTAAAATAATTGTTATCTAGAAAGAGAAATTTATTTTTGTAGATAGTAAAGGTCAGAAATTGAAAATAGCGGTATGTTGCATTTAGGATCATGTTCTAAGAATGGGTTGCAATTTTGTTTTACCTTCTAAACGTATTGCAAAAAGATCTAAAACAGTCACCAGACTTGTGTAAAAGCACGCACACATGCCGGCCGGCGTGGCTCAAGGGTTGAGCAGCGACCTAGGAACCAGGAGGCCAGGGCTGGATTTCCGGTCAGGGCCCATCTTCCCAGGGCGGGATGCGCACAGACATGTAAAGCTAAGCAGCCGTGAAGGGACATTCTGGCTGCAATGCCAGAAATGTGCGTATATTTGTGTTTTCCAGCATCAGATGTGATTTAGAGGCTGTTCTGCACTGTAGTCTGGAAATGTAAATCGTTCTGTCTCC
The DNA here is from genome assembly GCA_036971965.1 of Nyctalus aviator. Lineage (NCBI taxonomy): Eukaryota > Metazoa > Chordata > Mammalia > Chiroptera > Vespertilionidae > Nyctalus > Nyctalus aviator. Next base: position 776,080 of record CM072928.1, on the reverse strand, counting down.
TCTAAGACAGCTTATCTTTTCCCAAATCCTTCAGTCGCAATATTTATTGCTGATTTTTATCGCGTCTGATTAATGTTATTTTCATAACTTGCTTCTGGAGGCAGAACTGTTCTCAGTTAAAGAGTAATTTAAGCTCCGTCTTCCCGGGCTGTCACGGCCCCACGGCCGCATGGCCCGTTCTAAGAGTCCGCTTCACTTGGGGACGATCCATTTCCGGACTGGCAGCTCTGAGCGACACCACCGCTCGCCAGGAGAGAGTTCACCTGGTCAGAAACAGACCGGAACCGGCCGCGCAGGGAGCGTTTTAATTTATATTTCATCAGAGCTACAAGCGTGTGCTGCTCTCTCAGGGATATTTCTCTCCCAGACTGCTTTCTGCAGAATTCGAGGCACTTGTTTGCTCTATGGAGCCGTAACCCCGTTTAATTTTCTATAACTGATGAAAACTGTGAGGGACAAATGCACCAACTTTTTGAAATTTTATATTGATTGATTTTTTAAAAAGTCAGGATAAAACGGAAATATAATAATCTGGAAACTCATTTTAGCCCGTTTGTGTCACCTCCAAACCTGTATGCGGAGGCCCTGACGCCCACATGCCGGTGTCCGGAGGTGCTGTGTTTGGAGGGAGCTCTGAGGGAGCTCTCGTGTGGGGAGAGTGAGGGCGGGGACCAGAGTGTGGGGACCCCTTCCACGTCCTGCGTGATTCGGTTCAGGGTTCGCGTTCTGAAGGAGGCCGCACACAAACGAAGAGAGACTCTAGAAAAGGTTTAATTTGGGAAACGGGGTCCAGGTGGCCGTCCACCTCCAGTGGAGGACTGCTCCTCGCTCTGGCCTTTCCGTCCCTTTTATTAAGATTAAAGTGATAGGATACGCCCATATGCCCTGGGCAGGAGACTCCAACCACAGCCAATCAGGGAACGTAGGACTAACAGGTGGGGCCGCTTCGGCTACCAATATCTAGTGATTGGCTCTGACCCTTTAGAGCAGTTGAGGTTGACCAGCCCTTGGACTCCCTGCCCACAGCTCTCTGTTAGTAAAACGACGATTGGCTTCCGGCACCAGAGCCCCCCCCTCCCTCCTCCCGCTCCAGGGGCAGGGCTGAGGAAGGCCAGGTGGACATGCAGCGATGGGCAGCCCCCTGCAGGCCAGGAAGATGCCTTTGCCGGACACCGAGTCTGCAGGCGCCTTGGCCGGGGCTGCCCAGCCTCCGACCGGTCTGCCGCCTGAAGCTCAGGCTGAGCCAGCAGCTCTGGCATTTCCTTAGGGCGGCCTGGACGAAGACAGGGACGGAGGAGACGGCAGCGCAGTGGGAGACTGAAGAGAGTGCATTGGGTAGATGGCTGAGGACTGAATAACAGGAAGGAGGTGGCATCGAGGCTAACTGGCCCAGCTCCGCCTTGTGTGCTGGCTGGCGGACGGTGTGCTCACCGGTAGAGGATGTTGGAAGGGGAACCGGTAGAGGATGTTGGAAGGGGACAGCGTTTGGGGGAGAACGTAGTGATTTGGTCACATGAGCTCCAACTGCCTCAGACGTCAGCGACGAGGAGGCAGCCTTACAGGTGCGTGTTTCCCTGTCGTCCGGGACTGTCCTGGTTGATGACCTCTCCCCAGCCGAGTTACTAACGGCAGCTCCTTCCTCTCTCAGAAGCACTCCGATGTGGGCCATAAACTAAATGATTACTCTCCTTACAAATGACCGATTCCTCCACTTAGAACTGCAAGGAAACCAGAATACGTCACCCTAAAATACGCCTCTCGGAAAATTATTTTGGCCTGAAAACAATTAAGGGTAGTAAATGCAGGAGAGTGCTCCCTACTCCCCACCCCACCTTTTACCTGAAGGCAAGATGTGAATTCCCCTTTGCTAGAGAGGACTGTTTCTCTTGCTTGCCTTTTTTATTTTATTTTTTTATTGTCTAAAGATTTACATGTCTCCTTTCTCCTCCGATTGACTTCCCTCGCCCCAGCCATTCCCACCCGGGCAGGCCCCCATGCCCCAGTGTCTGTGTCCATGGGTCATGCTAATGTGCATGCAGACAAGTCCTTTAGTTGCTCTCTAACCCCCCTCCTTTATCATTTGTCTCTAGATGGATCTATTCTTGTTCATCAAATCATGTTGATCATTATATCTCACATATGAGTGAGACCATGTGATATTTATCTTTCCCTGACTGGCTTGCTTCGCTGAGCACAATGCTCTCCAGGTCCATCTATGCTGTTGCAAATGGTAGGCGTTCCTTCCTTTTTACCGCAGCGTAGTATTCCATTGTGTGGATGTACCACCGTTTTCTAATCCACTCATCTGCTGATGGGCTCTTGGACTGCTTCCAGATCCTAGCTGTGGTAAAACCAGAGAGGACTCTTGACTCTCAGCCCCAAACGGGCTCAGAGGCATCTGAGTGAAAACTTCCTCTCTGGTTTCCTCTTGTGTATTGGCCTTCCCTCAGCTCACCACCCACAGAAGCCCGTGACCACTTCCCTTTTCCTGTCATGTCTCTGCCAGTTTATTCTTCTTTCTTATTTTATTTGGTTAATCTTCACCTGAGATGTTTTCCCATTGATTTTTAATGAGTGAAAGGGAGGGAGAGGGAGGGAGAAGGAAGGAGGGAGAGGGAGGAGCAGGGAGGGAGAGGGAGGGAGAGAGAAACATCGATGTGAGAGAGACACATTAATTGGTTGCCTGCTGCACATGCTCTGGCCTGAGTGGGGGGTGGAGCTTGCAGCCTAAGTATGTGCTCTGACCGAATTCAACCTCAGGACCCTCAGGATGTGGGCAACACTATCCATGGAGCCAAAGCAGCCAGGGCTGTTCTTTGAAGATGCTACCATGCGCTGGAGTAGTAGCCGCCTCTTTGAGTTACTTCTTCCCTGGTTTCTCCCGTGTGTAAGGGAGATAGGAATGTTAATAAACGTGCTTTTCTCTTGTTAATCTGTCTTTTGTTACAGGGTCTCCAGCTGAGGATTTATTCAGGTACAAGGAGAGGGATTTTTTCCTTCTTTACAAACTCTTTACGAAGTCTCATATTTTGTACCTTTTAGGAGGAATGTGTGTGTCTTTGCTCACACCCCTTCCCTACTTCCTCCTCAGCAATGCCCGCGTTTTCCTTGGCAGAGTTGACGTTCATTTTTCGTGGGCTGGTTCCCAGGTGGATCTCTGCTGGCTTTACTCCGTTATCAGATCCCACCTGCTGGGCACCTGGGCGGATTCGGTTGGGATATATGACGTGTGGGGCTAAAGAGAGGCAGTGAGTTCCAGGGGAGGGAGAGCGACTCCCCTTCCCTGGATGACAAGGGCTGGAGCCATGGCAGCCATCATGGGCCGAGGGGATGATCTGAAGCTGCGTGGATTGGGGTAAGAGTCAGTGTGCGGTGTGAGGGTCAGGGACACTGGTGCGGGCAGAGGGGAGGTGGAGGGAGAGATTGGTTACATGGTGACCGTGGCTGAGCCACTGGGGTCATGGCTAGCTGGACTCCAGGCCTGCTGCCGGAGCTTCCGTTAACCTGCGTTAAACTGTATCCGGTGCTGTTGGAGCCAGCTTGACGTGAGTTACGAAATGGTGAGTCCTAGCTAGTGGGCTCTTCTGCTGTAATTGACGTTGTCACGCTGTTAACTGTGTACCCGGAGGGGTGAGGGCGGGGTGGTGGTAGCAGAGTTTGTTGCTGGTTCGGAGAGAAAGATGCATGTCACGCCTGATGTGTTGGCCATGAGTTGCAGAGTCAGGGAGGAGCCCAGCGATTGAGGGAACGCCCAGGGAACAGGCCCCAGTTCCCGCACTGGCAGCTGGTCACCCTTCTCATGACTCCCTCCTTTCTCCTCCTCGTCTGCCTGTTCCTATACTTTGCTAATGGGGATCGCTTCCCAAATAAGCCATCGGCACTTAGATCCTGTCTGAGGCTCCGTTTCTGGAAACTCACACTAAGATATTATTTAAACATGCCTGGCTGGTATGGCTCAATGGTTGGGCATCCATCCATGCAACTGAGAGGTTGTTGGTTTGATTCCCGGTCAGGGCACAAGCCCAGGCTGTGGGCTCAATCCCCAGTAGAGGGCATGCAGTCTATCTCTCTCTCTCTTCCTCTCTGAAAAATCAATAAAACCATACTTACAAAACAAAACAACAAATACAATATTAGCATTTTCAGAGCTATTTTGGATGTATTTGTTACTAGCACCCAGATGTGTCGGCAATGTGACCGCTGTAAATTGGGGAGCCCAGGTTGGTCCCCATGGACCCTGGGAGCCAATGGTGATATGACTGTGCTTTTAAAATGTGAGGGGCTGAAAGATAAACATCTCTCACCTAGTTCATTTTGATCAAAAGATATAAACAAAAAGGGAAAAACAATAACCAAAGAACCTTGAACGCCAAACTCCCGTCCCTGCACTGATGGAGACAGTTCACAAGTCTCACCCATTTCAGCACCCCAGTTACGGGTATTTCTAAGGTAAAGTCAATTTAGCTCTGCTCTGTGTACTTTGAGTTCAGAAATGCGTGTTCTCCAAGGACTCCTCCTTTACTCGTCAGAGCTTTTTGGTTTCTTGTGGCGTGAAACTACCACCCACAGAGCGTGAAAGGCCTGCGCGTTAGCCATTGCCCTTGGCATCAGAGATGCCTCCTGAGCCCACGTGCGGACTCTGCCCACATTTAGAGGCCTAACAGCCCAGTTCTGCTCATGACCACGAGGATGAGAGAGGACATGATCCTAGTCGTTGGGCAGCTTAGCACAATGTTGGCTTTTTATTTTGTTGTTTTCCCACTAAATAGTGAATGAGTTTTTCATGCGTCTGTCAGCCTTCCCACCACCAGCTGCTGCAGCGATCTTTCCAGAGCACCTGCTCTAATAGCCTGTCTTGTCTCTAGACTCGGGTCCAATGAAATGTGTTAGGGTTTTTGGGGCCGGTGATGCAGGCTGTGAGAGAATTCACCAGTAAAGAAGAGACAGCTGCAGAGAGAAAGTTTATTTTTACTTTCCTCAAAGGGAAAGGGCTGGGGCATTGCTAATCAATACGAAGGCCAGGATCAAAAGCTCTCATTCCCTCTATTCCCCCTTTTAAAAACCTTGGGCAAGGAAAGGAGGGGATGGATTTTCTGGCTACTCCTGTGGCTAGGTGAAATTGAGCAGACATGGGGGGCGACTAGGGGGTTGTTTTTGTAAGTTCTTCAGGAGACAGTCCTAGGGAGGTGTCTTACCAGTATTTTCCCCAAGCCTGTAAAAACAGTCGTAGGGTGAAAGTTATGAAGCGTTCAAGAGAGGCTTGTTTGAGGGGGAGGGAGAAAGGAACTTCCTACTAATTTATCCCTGGGTTGTAAACCAGCAGGGAGGAGGGGTATGCAGGAATGTGACCTTGAAAGTAGCTTATCTTGTCCTGCAGTTTGAACAGAGGGGCTGTTTGAATCAGAGGAGCTAACCATCTTGGGTTTAATCACCAGATGCTTCTCAGCAAGGAAAAAGAGAGGCCTCTCCCCCCATTCTAACACAATGAAGCTAACAGGCTGATTCAATTAGTTGATGCCTTTTCACCATGCTGAGTCATAGCAAAATTTGTTATTTTTAGTGGTAGGATCTTCTTTGCTTCTTACAGTTCTTAAAACACACACACACCCACACAGAAATTTTTGCCAAAATTTATCCATAAGGAAAAGCTTGTAAAAGTCCGACAGAAAGTCTGTCTCTCTCAAAAGAACTAAGAATTGCAAAGTGCAACTGCAAAGAACAACTTCCTCTCTGCCCTCAATTCCCTGAGCACAGCTGGGATGGATTTTGAGGCTCTGTAATCCATCCACGGCCTTCTGCTTGAGTTCCTGGCAGAATCCGAGAGATCAAGTAAAATCTTCCTTGGGTTGTTTTTCTCTCTTTTGTACTTTTGTTTCTGTCTCTGGATTTATTTTGTTGTGTGTTTTTAAACAGAAACAGAACAAAACGTGTCCCACTGCCCCCATTTTTTTTTTATTAAAACAAAAAACAAGACTCATGAAAGGTAATTGGTGTCATTTTATTTTATGAAAAAGAGTTTATTATAATTGTGAGATTAAGGATTACAATGAAGCTATCAATAGGTAAGATTATTTTTCTGCTTTATTGATGGAAATAAAAATGAATGAATCCATATTGGTTGAGCAGCTCACTAATGTCTTAATGTCTAGACATTTCAAATAAAAAGGTAAATAAATGGGAGTACTAAATACCCCATCATTGTATTACAGAAGCATTTTGAAGGAGATACTTCATATACTAAATGAAATATAGACCTAGACCTTCTATGGACCATAAAATGTGATCTATGTATATAAATTGAGTGCTCTATTCCTGAACCAGAATATTTAGTGCTAAACCCCTTCACTTTCAGGGTTTTTTTTTTTTCCTGTCCTACTTATATTAAAGGTTACCTTTTCTTCCATGAAAGTTATTATTCTCCAGTGGCAGGGAAAATACTAACGTGTTAGTTCCAGTACAAGGGTACTCAGCAATATAATTTTTTCTTCATAATGGCATATCTAGTTTTTAAAATGTCATCCCACAAATAAATTATCATGGGGAGTTTGAGGTAATCAATTAAAAAGCAAGCCGGCATGGCTCTGTGGTTGAGTGCCAACCTATGAACTTGGAGGTCAGAGTTCAGTTCCTAGTCAGGGATATGCCTGGGTAAAGGGTGTGCAGGAGGCAGCCAGTAGATGATTTTCTCTCATCATTGGTGTTCCTATGTCTCTCCCCCTCTCCCTTCCTTTCTCTCTAAAAATCAATGAAAACATATTTAGAAACAGAACGGTGGCACAAAGTTATAGAATGAAAAGTTTGTTTCATTTCCATCATACACATGAGAATAAATCACTAATTACATTTACATTAAGTTATAAATCTAGGTGTAACTTGCTGAGTCTTAAAGTCAGGTTTAGAAAGACTATTAGAGGTTTTTTTTTTTTAAAATATATTTTTATTGATTTTTCATAGAGAGGAAGGGAGAGGGATAGAGAGCTAGAAACGTAGATGAGAGAGAAACATCGACCAGCTGCCTCCTGCACACCCACTGCCGGGGATGTGCCCGCAACCAAGGTACATACCCTTGACCGGAATCGAACCTGGGACCTTTCAGTCCGCAGCCCGACGCTCTACCACTGAGCCAAACCGATTTCGGCTAGAAAGACTATTAGAGTAAAATAACAACATGCTATTCAATACAGAGAATTCTTCCTTCTGACTGGTGTTCAAAGGAGATGCAATGAGCAGAGCAGTGATTATCACATCCTAGATAATGAAGGGCTAACATGCTAGTTAGACAGAACAGCGGAATGACTTTCCGGAATGACCTTCCGGGACGACCTTCCGGAACAACCAGTGGGCGAGGGGGCAGGGCTGCAAGGGCCAAGGCGTAGCCAGGGCTGCTGTGAGGGGCTGTTGTGCATCAGGCCTCTACTTACTTATAAGTAAGTCAGCTCTCTTCCCTTTTAGAACACAACACCTAGCTGGGCTTAAAGCAGACACAGAAGACAACAGCATGGGCGCCAGAAGCTCTGGCTTCCCTCACGCCTGTGCTTCATGCCCGTAGACATCGCCGCGCCACCCTCCTCCCTCACCTCCCGGAGCCCGGGCGTGGGTCCCGCAGGGACGGGCAGCAGCCGAGGGACGGGCCAGGCCGCCAGGCTGCTGCTTTCCGGAGAGGGTGTTCTGGGCACCTCCGCTGGGCAGGCTTCTGCTGCTTTTCTCCTTGGACACACCCACGCATCGCCGAGGGCCTGTGGACGTGTGTCTTCTGGCCCAGTCGGTTGGAGGGGGCTCCCGCTCTCCGTGTCTCACGAGCCCGTGGATGCCAGCGCTGTTCTCAGGGAGCACTGAGCGGCGGGGCGCTGGACGCGCTCTGCCCGTTGTGATGCGGAGCGGGTGTTTCCAGACAAAGGGCAGGAGTCTGCTCCCTCCGGGCAGGCCGAAGCAAACCCGCTCAGCAGCCTGGCCCTGGCCCTGATCACGCACAGGGCTCCGCCGTGGGTGCCGGACCTGCGGGAGCGCCTCACGTTCTCTTTCAAACAGTGGTTCCCAGCACAGGAAGCACGCATGGTTTCCGAGTCCGTTTTCTGTGAAAGACTAATAGTTCCCTGTGTCCATATTTCATTTTAACTTTATTTTTATTTATTTATTTATTTTAAAATATATTTTATTGTTTTTTTTTTTTACAGAGAGGAAGAGAGGGGGATAGGGTGTTAGAAACATCAATGAGAGAGAATCATCGACCAGCTGCCTCTTGCACACCTCCTACCGGGGATGTGCCCGCAACCCAGGTACATGCCCTTGACTGGAATCGAACCCGGGACCTTTCAATCTGCAGGCTGACGCTCTATCCACTGAGCCACACCGGTTTCGGCTTAACTTTGTTTTTTAAGATATGTTGTTATTGATGTCAGAGATAGGGAGGAGGAGGGAGGGAGAGAGAAACATCAATGATGAGAGAACCGTGGGTTCGCTGCCTCCTGCATGCCCCCTCCTGAGGATCCAGCCACAACCGGGGCCTGTGCCCCAGCCTGGAATTGTGACAGTGACCTCCTGGGCGCTCAGCCAACTGAGCCACACCAGCTGGGCGCTATGTCCACGTTTTAAAAATGATGCTTTTGTGGAGTTTGAAAGCTTACACACTTTTTAATGAGGAGGTCTTTTATGCACGCTTGTTGATTGAGAACAACAATTTTCAGTATGAGAGACATTATGAATTAAAAGGAAGTTTATCCCTCTTCCGCCCTAGACGGTTCCATTGGTGTCTAAGTGCCGCGGTGTCGGTAGTTTTATCTTCTGGCGCTTCTGAGCGGCTGTGCCCTTTGGCACAGAAGCCTCTGCGGTCCAGGTGGAGGAGGCGTCTCTGTCCTCGCGGTTCCTTCCCTGGAAGGGCGTCCGCTTGCGAACCCTGCGCCTTCGCTCCCTCTTCCTGGGGAGAAGGGTTTAGGGCAAATAGCTGGCTGTGACCCAAACCATTTCCCCTTTTCTTCCTCCTCCTCAGGTGGCTACCAGCAGAGAGCACCTGATCTGCTCTGTCCCTTCCTGCCAGGAGGTCTACAGCGCTGTGACCCCGTGACCCTGTGACCCCGTGACCCGGTTCCTACCTCAGAGAGGTGAGTGGGCGGGGACTGTCTAACGTGGAGTCAGTCTCAGGGAGCTCCCTCAGCCGGGAGCGGTTCCGGCCCCCACTGCAGCGCCCGCCCATAGAGCTCATGCCTCCATTTCCGCATGCTGGTGACTGCTCGTTTGGTCCAGACTTGGGTGAAAAGAGAGGAATGATTTTTAAAATCTGTCACATGTGATGTCAGCATGTGCTGCCTCTCAGCTGTGTAAGGCAGGCCTAAATGAAGAAGTTAATAAAAGGCAAAAATTATTGCTCTGCGGCAGTCAGAAACGAGAGATAACTTCTGGATGGGGCAAGAATTAATGGATAATTGAATTGAGCCTTAAAAATAGTGTTTAATCGGTTTAAAAGGTGACAATAAAGTGTCACAATATTTCAAGGAGATAATTACATGAGCAATCACAGGAATATAAAATTAACGGTCTAATTTAGAGAATGAGAGCCTTGTTCAGCCAGAAGATAAATTATATGCACAGTGTGTGTGTGTAGGTGTGTGTGTGTGTAAGGGCAAATTCTAGGAAAGAACAGGTGTAAGTTAAACTTCGGGGTGCCTTGAAAGTCTACTAAAAACTCTATTTTGAAAAACTGCTGAAGATCTGAGTCAGATAATGACTTGATCTGAGCAGTATTGGCAGGAAATACCTTGAAGAACCGAGGGCACGCACAAATAAAGCGCAGGGTAGAAAAGACCAGTTAGAAATGAGAATTAGGACAGGTGAAGAGAAATTGGGACCTGAGCTAGGCTGTGGAAATGGAATATAAAGGAAGGAATTTCATGAGAGACGTTGAAAGCAGTATAGTCTTTATTGCTTGGCGTGCGTGAGTGTGGGAAGGTGGGGAAGAAGGATGGCCATGAGTAGATTTTATGCATCGTGATGAAGTTACACACAAATGAGATTTCAGAAAGATGGGCAAGTTTAATGGAAAAGGTAGTTTAGTTTTAGATCTGCTGAGGTTTATTGCATTTGAGACAGCTGAGGCAAGCTGTGGCATGAAAACTGAATTTGAGGTGGTAGCCGGTTCCCATTGCAGACCTGTGGATTTTGAGAATTATTGGTAGTGATGGGTTGAAGCTGTGGAGGTCATGACTCATAAATGGGGAATATAGGAACAAAATGTGAGAAAGAACAGCTGCGGGAAAGGCTTAGGGAAGATCTTGGAGTGAGGGGATTGGGAAGAGATGCCTACCGTATTTTACGGTGTATAAGACGACTTTTGAAACGGAAAAAAAGTCAACCGAAAATCAGGGGCCGTCTTATACGCCGAGTATATCCCGAAAAACTGGTGCTGCCTCGGAAGTGGGGGGTATCTTATACAGCCAATATAGGCCTAAACCTATGTTTTAACTCTAAAATTAGGGTGTCGTCTTATACGCCGGAAAATACGGGTAAGTGTGGACTGTGGGAATAAGCATTGCCTACCAATTATGAAATTTGAGGTTATTGTTCATAGTAAGAGCCTTCTAAGTGTTACTCAACCTTCATGATTTACTCTATACTATGGGTTGCTAGAAAAAACACACCTCTTAATACCGCAAACAAAATGCTCTCCTCTCCCTCTGCCCAGGATGCTCGGTGACACAGGAACAACTCAGCGCCGCTCCGCTGGGTGTGGGCTCCCAGCGGGAAGCACACCGCCCGAGCCCGGAGGCCGGTGAGGATCGCCTCCTGGGTGGGCGCTGTGGTTTCCTGGGCCCAGGTCTCGGGGCCCCGCGGGGCTGACCTCTCCCGCCCCCGGGCTGGGGCCTCCTGGGTGCCCCGAGCTGAGACGGCTCCTCTGCCCTGTGTCAGGCCTAGTGGCCTCGCTCTCTGTTTTCATCTCCGGCTTCACTGCAGGCGGTGGAGCCGAACCACCTGCAGAAAGAGCCGCGAGCACATGCTGGGTGCGAGGACCGGAGATTCGGGCAGAAATGAAACCGCAGGTAAAAGCCGCCGGCGCTGTCTTCGCTCGCTTGCTTGGCTTGTGCCGATCCCCGGTGTCCTTTGTCCCTGACCTCGGGGAACACCGGGCGGTGCTTGTGGTCCGCCCGTCACCAAGCCCAGTGCATCCGTGAGGAGACACTGGGCCGCTTTCCTTTTCAAACAGAGTGACACACGCGAGGGCGACCAGTTCCCTTCTATCTTAACGTTCACCTGGTCCATGGAAATGAAAACAGGAAGCAAGGGAAATGGATGCAGAGCAATCCCATTTAATGGCGGTTTGACCTGCTCAATGGGGCTATTTGCACTCAGTTCCGCCACGTGGTTTATTCTGCGTCCTCCTGCCGCAGCGGCCTGCTGTCGCGGTCACATCAGGGTCTGGAAGCCGCTGGCCCAGCTCTCCGCAGAGCGTGTGGGCCCCGTTATGAGCCAAGCATCAGGTCCTGAGCTTGATCCCGTCTGCATCTCTGTTGGCATCAATGCCAATGGTTGTGTCCGCCCTGAGCCAGCCCTGAGCCTGGCGGACCTCCGGTCTGCAGTGCGGCACCTGCTGCCCAGCCCGCCCGCCGGCTCGGCCATTGGCTGCGCTCTCTGAGGGTTGGCGTCGCACTGGAGCCCAGCTGGGCCCGTTAACTTCCTGTTTTGATATTTTCCCTGTTGTTGTGCCATCCTAACATCGTTCACCTCAAGTACTGCATTTAGAGTACTAGCCTCACTTAAATACATTTAAAATATTGCACTTTTTTGGTTAATATATTATTATCGACTCTAAAGAGGGAGAGAGAGAGAGAGAAAGGGATAGAAAGGTCAATGATGAGAGAGAACCATTGATGGGCTGCCTCCTGCACGCCCCACGCTGGGGATGGAGCCCGGAACCAGGGCCTGTGCCCTGACCAGGAGCCGAACCATGACGTAACGGTTCATAGGCCGGCGCTCAGCCACTCAGCCATGCTGAGTGTTAAGTACTGTATTTGACTTTCGTTAAGAGACATGATGAATGCATTTCATCAACAGTAGCTATTATTACTATTCTAGTTGAAATTTGGAAATGATAATCTGGTAAGACTATGGCATTCATATTTAGTCAGAATAATCAAGTGCAAATTTGAAAATTATAAGTATATGTAAATGAAGCATAATTTGCAAAAAGAATTGAATATGTTCACTATGAAGATAATCTCAATGAATAATTAAATCATAGGAATTCTGCAAAATTATATAGGATGTCATGTATCTTACTAATTAAGATGAGTTTTATAACCTGCAAGTCTTCATTTGCTGAGTAAAAACTATAATAGATTACATAATGAAACGTTTTTGTTTTGCTCTAATTACTAACTGATGATTCCTGTTCAAATAGGTAATGTTTTCACATTTATGGTGTTTAGTCTGTTAGCATAGTTTAAAATCATCTAGTTTATACAGACACAAACCATTCTAGTTTAAGCACAGAACTGAGTCTGAGTCAGGATCAACAGAAGTGGACATAACACCAGTTATTATTCAGTAAAACAAAAATGTTATTAAAATTTTTTTGCTTAAAAATTTTACACGCATCCCTCATTTAATATCCATCGGCCATGCGCAGGGTGTGACATATAACCTCCTTTTGAAGACGATGAAACAGACTTAAAGAGGCCTTATGGCTGACCTCAATCGGTGTAAATTGTCAGGGTCAGGATTTGAACTCCTTACCCTGATGTCAGTAGCCAGGCCTCCTTCCCCGGGCAGTGTGCTTTTCTGTGCGTTCGCCGCTGGCTTAGACCAAGGGTTAGCTAGCTATGCCCGGGTCAGGCGGGGTCCATCACAAGGAACAACAGGTAAAAGCACTTTCACAGTTAACAGCCCGAGCTGACTGGCTGGGCAGTGCCTGTGGCTGCTGCTGGGCTCGGAGGGCAGAATGTTCGTTTCAGTAAAGGTGAGACCAAAGCGGAGGCAGAGCTGGATGGCCGTGGCAGACATGCGCCCACAGAGCCAGGGCTGTGTGCCCAGGCCCCTGGTAGAAAAGGCTTGATAACCCGGGTTTTGGACCAGTTAGTGCCCAGCCTCTGGCTCAGGCAAAGGAAACCCACCCCACACGATGCAGACGGACAAGAGCTTTCCTCGTCTTCACTGTTCCTCGGAGCGTGACATTCACCGGAGATCGCCTCAGGAAAAATAATGCGTGACTGCCTTCCTGGGGATCGTGCGGATGGCGCTCAAACCCTGGAGCACGGGGCAGCGGCCCCCCTGATCAAGGCCAAGTGTTCTCGGATGACCCCGGGCGGGGACCGGACGGGGAGCCACGCGGGCCGGGCCGAGGGTGGGTCTGAAAAGCAGGAGACGCAGCACCCGGGGCGCTGGGCTGAGCGAGGAGGAGGGGAGGGCGCTGGTGGCGGGCAGACATCAACGTTTAGCCGCTCGATAGCCCTGGTGTAAACAGTTCTTGTTGTGATACAGAGTCAGACAGCATCTGCTTACTTAAACAGGGAAACATTTCAGTAAAGGCGAGCACCGATGGCGTGAACTATAGCCGTGATTTGATGACTAAGACTCTCCTGCTGGTGCGCGTCTTATCGGAGTAGCACAAGGTCTGACATCCGTGCCAGCTCGGAGAGGCGGGCGTTAAAAGCTTAGCGTTCTCCCCCCTCGTCCCTAGCATACGGGACAACGGGGCGGATGGGACTTCTGCCACTCTGTCTGCGCGAAATGAACTTCACCCTGAAGCAATTAAAATGGCACAGTAATCCGGAAAGCAATTAGGTGGCGATGTGCTCTCCTCAGCCCTCTAATAAAGCACCATTAAGCGGAATTCTAACTCCTTCGACCTCCAAAAGGAAGAACAGACTTCTTAAACCACGAAAAAGCACAACTAGTTCCTACTAACAATCCTCATTCTTGCTTCTTGAAATATTCTCAGTGGACCAATGAGTCATTGCTAGTTCTCTTTTGCCAAGCATCCTTCCATTCATGCATTCATTCATTCACTCATTCATTCATTCACTGTCCCTTTCAAACAGAGGCAGATGGGGACTGGGAGGGGCTTATCTAAGCAGCAAGAATTGAGGTGTGAACCCCAGTTCTGAAATTCCAAATAGAGTGTGCTTCCTGCGAATTCACACACACACACACACACACACGTATATAGACGTGTATATGTCACATGTATACATACGTATGTCTCTATATCTCACGGAACCCACATCCAAACTTACAGTCCCTGATGAAGGCCGTCTCACTGAACTCAGCGAGACACTGAGTGGAACTGGGTAAAGCCCGCGCGGTGAGTTCTCCCAGAGGCCGTGCTCGCTGAAGGCAGTGCGCACTGTAACCTGGAGGTTACACGTGTGTGACGCCTGCGTCTGTGTTTCAGTCGGAGCCGGTGGCACTGCCTCGGGGAATGCGGTTTGAGAACGTCGTCTCGTCTCCGTCAGGGATCGGCGTGGATTTTTAAGCGGCTGCACGAGGGTTCTCACCCAAACAGAGACGATGGCGCGTCGCAGATGCAGGCTGAGGGGCAGGGCGGGGACACGCGTGTCAGGCGGCAGCACGCTGTGGGGCCGAGGGAGCGCCGTGTGGGGCCCGGGGGGACGGCGGGTGCCTGGGACACACTATCCAGCCCGGCACTCATTTTCGGGGAACGAGGAGCAACGAGGTTCTGTGACAGCTGCAGTACTTAGCACCCGCGGTGAGAAACAGTGCCCAGAGGTTATAAGGAAATACCCAAGGTGGCACTGGTCAGCAGGATCGTACAGGTTTCAGCTGAGCTGCAGGTTTTTAGTACCCACCTTCACGATCAGATTCATTACACTGGAATGAAGTTAACATAGGTAAGTCTAAATTGTAGAAAAATATGACTGTATTTCAAATATTTAGATGTGCTGCCATTTAGGATAATGTGAAGATCCTTTTGCAGATGAATGAGGATTTTGAACGAGCTGAACATTCTGGTTAATTACTTTGGGGATCTATTCAAATTTGCAGTGATCTTAACAGGTATTAAAGTTCTCATAGATGAAAGGTGATGGACGTGAAATATATAGGCATATATTCAGCCATAAAGAAGATGAAATATAGCCATCAATATGGATAGATCTTCAGGGTGTTATGCTAAGTGAAGTAAATCAGACAGAAAACAAACAGACAAACAAAAAACATGACTTCACTCCTGTGTAGAATAAAAACCAAAAAGTAATACACGAACTAAATGAAACAGCCAAAAACGAATCCACAGCTACTAACCCCGAATGCAGTTCCCCAGAAAGGGGACGGTGGGGACGTGGACTGGGAAAAGGGGGTCAAATATATAGACTTGGAAAAAATACAGTTTCGTTCATTTTTTTAGAGAGAGGAAGGGAGAGGGAGAGAGAGACAGAAGCATCAACAAACCGTTGACCGGCTATCTCCTGCACACCCCGACTGGGACTGAGCCAGAGCCCCGGCAGCGCCCTGACCGGGAATCAGACTGAGCTCCTGCTTCACCGTCTGCTCAGTCATGGAGCCACGTTGTATTTCAATGTTTATTAGGAGAGTCGCATTGTTATGTTAATTGACATTGCTATTTTCTGTTATTTTATTATCAAAGAGAAGAAGTTTTTTTTTTTTTTTTTAAATATATTTTATTGATTTTTTACAGAGAGGAAGAGAGAGGGATAGAGAGCTAGAAACATCGATGAGAGAGAGACATTGATCAGCTGCCTCTTGCACACCCCCTACTGGGGATATGCCCGCAACCAAGGTACATGCCCTTGACCGGAATCGAACCTGGGACCTCTTTCAGTCCACAGGCTGACGCTCTATCTACTGAGCCAAACCGGTTTCGGCAAAGAGAAGAAGTTTGATGCTTCCTTTGTTCCCAGTTCTCTGAGGAGTCATTCAGTCCACCCGCTGGTAGAAAACCGGTGGGTAGAAACGCACTGCTCTTAGTCCGACTGAAGAATGCCGTCACCTGGGAGAGCTATGTCAGACTCGTGGGCTAGTGAGTCTACCAGTTTTGAGGGGTTATGACACTGACACAAGGACAGGCACATGGAGAACTCGTTTCCACACCGCTCGGTAGCTCTGAGCGCAGTTCTGCGTCTGAGGTGGTCCAGACCCCCTCCATCCCGTCTCCTCCTGCAGACACGCTGCTCCGCTGGGAGAATCGGTCCCGGAGTAGCTTCTGTCTTCCAGAAACAGAAGACAGCGTGACTTGTGAAGGGGACAGGCGTCCGGTTCTCAAGGTGTGTGACGGGAATGAAAGAGACGGCCCGTGGTATTGGGTACGGGCCTTGCCTGTGTCTGCCCAGGAGAAGCTGGGCATTTCCCACAGCGATCCCGGCTGGCGGCCCCGCCCAGCTTCTGTCAGTGGGATGGGCCGCCCCAGCCCCGTTTGTCATGTCCTGTGTAAACTCCCGGTCCTCGCTGTGGATTGCTGGCGGTCCTGGCGGGGAGGGGCGGGGGCCTCTGTCTGTCAGGCTCCGCGGTGTGCTGTGTGCATCGTGCCGAGACCCTGCAGCTGGCGGCCCCTGGGTGGCATCGTGGAGGTGAAATCCAGCTCTGTGGTCGCTGGCAGAGCCGCCCGGAAAGCCGACTGGCCCCAGACTGTCCTCGCTTCATGTCCTCCCCAGGGGGGCCGGGCCCAATGGCAGCCCTGCCGGGCCTCCCCTGAGCGCTGACGCTGTTTCCCGGTGGGTGAGCTCTTCCTTCATGTTTGTCCCAGCAGCCGTGTGCCTCCTCTCGCGTCTTCCCACTGCACCTGCGTGGGAGAGGTCAGATCTACGAGTCTCCCTTCTTTAGTAAAACACCTCCCCCACACATACACACACGTGTGAGCTCGAACCGAAGCTCTGCCTGGCTCCTGTGAAAACGCTTTCAGGTTTAATGGCCCTGTATCTTGGTCACTGTTGTTCAGTTAAAATCTTAAAGATCAACACAGAACTGGAGATAGATTCCTATTTTTAAAAAATCTTTTATGGTTGAAAGTGTTACATAGGCCCTCCCCGCATTGACCTCTCCCAGCCCCCTCCCCCTGTCCGGCCCTCCGCACCCCTGTCTGTGTCCACAGGGATGCACGCAGTCCATTGGCCGGTCTCTTCCCATGAGCCCTCCCCTGCCTTCCCTCTGAGGCCCACAGTCCGGTCTTGCTTCTCTGCGTCTGGGTCTGTTTTGTCCATCAGTGTGTTTGGTTCATTAGGTCCCACGGCTGAGGGAGGTCACGTGACCTTGTCTTTCTCTGACCGGCTGATCTCACACCATGTCATGCTCCCGACACCTGTGTTCCTGATGCCATTTACCTGCTAGGAGCTGAGGTGTGCCTGGCGATGAAAGACGTTTCAGTGGGAGCGAATGGAATGCTTCCTGGTGTGCCCATCAGCCTCCGTGTGCCCACTCCAGCCTCCGTGTGCCCACTCCAGCCTCCGTGTGCCCGTCAGCCTCTGTGTGCCCGCCAGCCTCTGTGTGCCCGGTGCATGAATTCGTGCATGGGTGGGGTCCGGCCAGCCTGGCCAGGCGGAGGGGATGTGGGTGGTTGGCCAGCCTGCCTGCTTGCTGGTCAAACTTCTGGTCAAGGAGACAATTTGCATATTAGCCTTTAATGATATAGGATATGAGTGAGTGGCCAGATTCTTATGCATTCAGAGGTCATAAAACCAGTAAAATGGAGTTCATGTTTTTAAAAAAGTGGTAACATCTGGGGCAGCCCAGTGGGCTTCCAATAGACCTGCGGCCCCTGCCGGCTGCTGTGCGCCTCAGACAGGACAGCGGTTCCCGGAGGCCGTGCAGAGACAACGCGATGGGGCTCAACACTCACTCAGCCGTGCCACCCAGGCTGCAGCCTGATCGGGGGAGGACTGCTGGCGCCGACGTGAAACGCACCGTTTGATTCCTTTATTATAAACCCCATGTTCTGCTCACATCCTTCCACCTCGGCCACATGGTTTCATTATGTCTTCTGCCATTTGTCATGCCTGATAAGTTAGGACTTTATTACATATCGATTTGCTGCCGGGGAAACACGAAAATCTTTGTGCTTTCAGCAGCTCATCGATCAGATATCAATCGCCTTTGGCTCTCGGGCCACGGCACACATTACACTGGTTCTGAGTGGATCTGGTATGTGCTGCAGGGCCTGACCCCAGTTTTGCTGCCAGAGGCCTTCAGCTCCCGTTTTAAGAGCAGTCCGTTTCCTGTGATATCGTGGCGCGCTCGGCTCGGAATCCCGCCCAGTCACTTACCGGCTCGGAAGCGGGAGGAAATGGCGTTTCGGAGAATTTGCAGAGGATTTGTGGCTGCTGTTCTGGATTTAGTCGTTGTCAATAAAGGGATTTTGAAACATCTTACTTGGAAAATGAGTTGCTGGACGAGTGATCACAAATTACAGTGGCTTTTAGAAATGTACCAGCAAAAGGGAACGAAGGCTTGGGACCATCGCAGCATGTGAGACCAACCTGTCTCAGGCTCGTGGGATAAGCATTGTCTGAAGAATGGCAACATACAGCTTGTTTTGCAACATAAATACTTTGACTCTAAGCTAATAAAATCTAAAACATTGCATAAATATTTTAAAATTTAACTATTACGAGTTTATAGAAAGTACAGTTACCTATATGAATTAATATTAAATACATTCAGAAATATGAATTTGAGGATATGAGTTTTAGAAAATTTTCAAGCATTGTTTTCTATTAAGAAGTGATACGTCAGCCCAGCCGGTGTGGCTCAGTGGTTGAGCATCAACCTGTGGACCAGGAGGCCACGGTTCAATTCCCCATTGGGGCCTATGCCTGGGTTTCAGGCTTGATCTCCAGTGAGGGGCGTGCAGGAGGCAGCTGATCAATGTTTCTATCTCATCACTGATGCTCCTCTCTCTCACTCTTCCTCTTTGAAATCAATAAAGTATATTGAAAAAGGAAAAAAAAAGTGGTTATGTAGCTCGAGCGAAGTAGAGAGAAATGACCAAGTTCATAGGAAACATATGTTTGTTTTTAATGCTCCAAGAAAATGAGAGATGTTGAAAAGCATTTTATTTGTCCAAACTGTGAAGTCAAGCCAACCTGTTTTTGAAACAATTCTGTGTGCATTCACCACCTTCTGAGAAACCTCACTCTCCTCATCTGCACTGAGGTGGGATGGGGTTTGTTGTAAATGGAAAGTCCCAGTGCTTCCCGTGTCGTAGAAGGAAAAGCCGTCCACGTTTCATGGGGTGGCTTTGCACTGAGAGTCTGAGTATCTAAACTCACCGAATTCTCCCTCATTACAAAGGAAGCACGTGATCTCACGGTGGGAGACCTGACAGCGTGGCCTTAGGACACGTCGGAGCCGCCGCTCTGAGCATCAGACGGAGAGACAGCCGTGTCTGCGGCGTTCTTCCCAAACGCGCACCGCTGGACCCCAACGTCCGTGAGACGACAAGCCCATTTCTTCACGCGTGATAAGGTAGAACCGTGCAGGTGTTTTCACAACTAATGATAATCCAGACATTGTTTTCACAAAGCTAAAATAACCTGCTTAAAAACCACAGCGCTCCCGCCCCCTGCCCGGTCTCTGCTGACAGGTGCCTGCCGCTCGCGGTTCCGTGCTCAGAGGGACGCACAGGCCCATGCGGGTCATTTTTGAGGATAAATACTGTCGGTGTCTGTATCTGTGGCTGCTGCTGCTTTTCTTGTTGAGGTTTAGGGTTGACCCTGGGCTTGTGGCCTCTGGTGAACGGCTCTCCTGCAAACAGCCTCCCCACCCCGCCCCTGAGAGTTAGCCACGATTTCCCACCTCCCAGAGAACCAGCACATGGAGGAGCGAGTACAGGGAATCACATCTGTGCAAGCCCACGGACAATAATTGTCTCCTGAAAAATTTAATCAAGCTGATTAATCCTATCTCTCCGCTCACGGGTGTGAAATAAAAAATTAAAAGGCAGCAATCGATAAACAGAGATGAAAGCGCCTCAGGAATAAAGGGAAGGAAGTAATAAACAGGCTCACTGGGCTGCAGGCCCGCTGCCAATGGCAGCTGATCAAACATTAAAAGGCTCGCTTGTGCAGTGTCTCCGGGGGCCGCCTCGCTGACGTCCTTGCCCGTGACTGACAGCATGGACACCCGCTGGGACCATTGAGGTCTCTCTCACAGATGCTCGCTGCATAGGACTCGCCCTAAACAGGGCGGGAAAAACAACCCTCTGAGTCGGATTTTAGAAAACCAAGCATCTCCTCAGTTCTAGCACAAGTTAATTTGTGCAGAATTAGGGAATTGTGTGGCACCAGGGATGCAAAAACAGAGTATTGCACCTGCAAACACGTGAAACTGCTTTGCGGGAATTAAAAATCACTGGGGTTTTTTTTTTTGGGGGGGGGAGCAGACGGGTATGGTGACAATATCAGAATAAATAATAAGTAATATTCAGTGACCATCTTCTGTGCCTGATGCTCAGTGGCACAGTGACATGCATGCATTCTCTTGATGAAACGTCACTGAAGAAACCTCACCTATGGACATGACATTCCCATTGCCCTTGAGAGAAGGAATTGAAGTCCAGAAAAGTGAAGTAAAATGCCCAGGGTCAGAGTGAATAAGTGGTTGAACTTGACTTTGAACCAGGAGCAACCGAACTCCCAGTGGTATGCTGAATTGGCATTGCCCATGAGGCTGATGACACCCTAGGCATCTGTTCCTGGGAGTGATTAGGATAACCCTGAGCCCAAAATATCCCACGGAGGGCCCACCTACTGGAGGATAAGGCCAGAGAACACCAGACAGTGCTCTTTCTCTCTCTGCACAGTTCCAGAAAGTTGGTCTAATATCAGGGAGGGAAAAACAGGTAGAAGCCTGGAAAGAATCGGAGATAAACGGGTAAGTAGTATGGCCGTAGAGACTAGACCACCAGGAGCCTGGGAGTGGAGCCCTTGTTTTCCTTGGCTCAGTGGTGCAGCCAGAACTGGGGTGTCTTGTGATGACCGGAGGGGTCAGGGCTTTGAGGGGGATGGGACATCCCACAAGTAGTTGGTTGTCCTTCCACAGAAGATAGAGGAAGGGATGAGAGTAAGTTTCCGTCCCAGAGTGTCTGACTATAGATGCCATATAGGATCTGGAATATGGGAAGCTGGAACAAGAGGAGGACATCACACCTGAGCATAGGGAGGGAGTTTTTGGGAGTCAGGAAACAGGATGTGAGAAGCACCAGCGCCCAGGGCACTAATGCTTTTCCTCTCTCTGCTTC
This sequence comes from Nyctalus aviator, assembly GCA_036971965.1. NCBI lineage: Eukaryota > Metazoa > Chordata > Mammalia > Chiroptera > Vespertilionidae > Nyctalus > Nyctalus aviator. The sequence continues at coordinate 754,884 of CM072928.1, read as the reverse complement.
ATGGGCATGTCTTCAGGTTCAGTGACCTTTTCTCTCTCAGTGTTTAATCTGCTGTTCATCTTACTCAGGGGCAATTTTATTTCATATATTGTATTTTCATCTGTAGACTTTCAATTGTTTCATAGTTTCTATTTCTTTCCTTATTATATTTATTTATCTTCTTAAACATATGGAGTCTATTTAAAAATTTTTTGAAAGCCCTTTTCTGCTAGTATAATCACCTTTGTCATTCCTGAGTTTTCCTACTTGCTGACTTTTCTTTAGGAAATGGGTTATATTGGACATCATTTTTACTGTATGTTGGACTTGAGAGTTGTCTTGCCTGGATTTTGTTGTCTTCCTTTAAAAAATATTTTTCTTTGTTTGACCATGTGTTTAAATTATTATAGGTATTTTTTATTATATACAATAGCCGGTTCTATAGATCTGCTAAGCCAGGCCCCGAGTAGGTTCCCTGGAGGATTAGTTGAACCATTCTACCACATCTGAACCCCTTTAAGTCTCCATAAACATCTCAAATTGCAGTCTTTCTTTCTCAGTTCATCTTGGCTACCCAACTTTGTTTTCATATCTAGAAATTGCCTCCCTGGTACTTTTATAAGTAAATCACCACAATCACATGCCTTTCCAGGGTTTCTACCTGTAATTTTAAATTGGTTTTGAAGTAATGACACATTTTTATGATGTCTGGGTGTATGCAATATAGTATACAACCCATTGTAACTACAGCAAATGTTGTGTCAAAAAGTTTTATTTCTTCCAGAATCAAACACCAAGAAAATGGATTTACATTACTTTTTTTTTATTTGGTAGAAATAATTTTATATTTGAATTCAATTCAGTGTTTATAAATTCACATTGATATTTATGTATTAATTGAAGCATTCCATGTATATGTGCTTTATGGGTTGTTTTCAACTCAATGACATATTAATGCATCATATAGGTGTGTATTTAAATATTTAGAGGTGTCATTTTTAAAGTATAAAATCCAGAATTATCACTCTAAATATATAGAAGTACTTTGCTACATCAGAATTGAAATTTAAACTCAACCATGTTTCTATTGAGCTCTTGAGGAGAAACAGACTCACTTATCAAGAATGAAGGGAAAGAGCACGTAAAAGAAAAGTAAGGAATAGCATGAGCAGCAACATGACTTGACTACAGCAACAGAGGCTTTCCACAGAGAGATCTCACAAAGGACAGAGAGCTCTTAAGACTGTGTAGAAGCATGGATTTCTTATGTTCCCATCTTGGCACAAGGTCAGTGTAAGACTGTGATGTGTGGCTACAAAATGTAGGATGCCCCAGGTTTGTAGAAATTGCAAATCAGCTTCTCACGTTGGTTATGGACGTTATTTCTCTGAGTCCTCCAGTACCAGCTAACAAAAACCCCAAGTAGCACAGAGGTTTGCTGTGACTTTCATGATTAACCTTGCTGCATATATATATTTACATCCAAATAGTTTTAACCCTTAAGTTACAAATAGTGACCTAAATGCACAAACTCAGATCTACCAACATCATGTTGATCATCACTCATTCTGTCCTTCATCACCCTCTTGAAATTTTCCCCTTCCCACCGCTGGTTCCTTTAATTACTCACTTGCAGACAAATACACATTCTTGGTATCCTGTTAGCAGTGATTGAGATTACAAATGCAAACTCCCCCCCCCCCCTCCCGCTTTTCTAAATCCTTTTTTTAATTTTTAAATATACTTTTATTGATTTCAGAAAGGAAGGGAGAAGGAAAGAGATAGAAACATCAGTGTTGAGAGAGAATCACGGAATGGCTGCCTCCTGTACTCCCCCACTAGGGATACAGTCTGCAACCCTGGCCTGTGCCCTCACCAGGAAACCGTGGCCTCCTGGTTCATAGGTTGATGCTCAACCGCTGAGCCATGCTGGCTGGGGCCCCTTGTCTGAATTCTTAGTCAATTTCTTAAATGTTGCTTCTTCTTGATATGTATGGTCTTCATACTGCTTATGCCTTTGCATGATAGAATATATCAAGACATCTAGTATGGCGCCCTGTCCACCAGACTGTCTGTTTGACTTGTAGTCAGCTTCCTGGAATTAAATTCTTAGGCATTTCTTAAATTTAATTTTTAAACCTGGAGTTATTTGAAGCAGTTATACTTTCCCATTAAGTTGTCTCCATATAAGAAACCTGATACAGCAATGTAATTAGCCGGCGTCATGCATCATTGCAAGGAAAAGGCACCCCCTTCGGAAGCATGCAGGGCCCAATATCGGGTCATTGCATGGCAGTCAGAAAGGAATTAGCTTGGCAGATTCTGCAAAAACAATTTATATGGAGCCCCCAGGCTCTTTGGAAATGAGAATTAAAAAAAAAAAAAGCGAATTTGCTGGAAACAGGGTTGAGGAACTTGCGATGCCTGTTATTTTTTTTATTTTATTATTTATTTATTTATTTATTTATTTTAGTATTTTATTTTATTTTATTTTTTTAAATCAATCTTTATTGTTCATATTATTACAAAGGTTCCTCATTTCTTCCCCCCTCCACCAGGTTCCCACCCCACCCTCCGCCCCCTCCCCATCCCCCATTGTCCTCATCCATAGGTGCACAGTTTATGTTCAGTCTCTTCCTCCCTCCCTTTCCCCGATCGTAAATCCCTTTTCAGATAGTAAATCAGTTACTTAGCATTTTCTCATATCAATAATACCTCCGCATGCCCAAAGATACACTTCACACAAAAGACAATTCCAAATAGGTCAACCAAACTCATCCAGGCCCCACACAAGGCACTCACAGATCAACACCCCAGCGCTATACTAACTCAACACATCCAGATCTAAGCCTTCATCACTTGATTCAGCAGACCCTCAAGTTCCCGCAAAAGTTTCCAGCCATGTCTGAGAGGCAGCCTTGGGGCGGGGGCAGGCGAGGAGCGAGCTGTTCCGGGCCTGGCTGCTCCAGGCCTGGCCTCTGTTGCTCTGGTCCGTTCCACAACCAGCTGCTCCGGGTCTGGCCACTGCTGCTCCCGACCTGGTTGCTCCGGGCTTGGCTGTTGCAGCTCCGGGCCTGGCCGCACCCAACCCAGCTGCTCTGGGCCTGGCCGCTCCGGGCCCGGCTGCTCCCAGCCTGGCAGCTGCTGCTCCGGGCCTGGCCGCACCCAACCCGGCTGCTCTGGGCCCGGCTGCCCCGGGCCCGGCCGCTCCGAGCCTGGTAGCTCCCGGCCTGGATGCTCCGGGCTTGGCTACTGCTGTTCTGGGCCTGGCTGCTCCCGACCCGGCTGCTCTGGGCCCGGCTTCTCCGGGCCTGGCCACTCCGGGTCTGGGTGTTCCTGGACTGGCCACCCTGGGCTTGGCCGCCTCTGCCTCAGGCCTGGCTGCCACTGCCCCAGGTCTGGCTGCTCCAGGCCTGGCTGCTCTGGGGCCTGGCTGTTGCTGCTCTAGGCCCGGCTGCCACTGCCTTGTGCCTGGCCACTCTAGGCCTGGCCGCCGCCGTTCCAACATTCTGTCCTTTTTTTTTTTTTTTTTTAAACGCATTTATGTTGCAATTTTGGCTGCTGAGTTGAGTTCTGACTTAGTCTTTGATTTTTCAAGATCTTCTTTGTATTCTTTCTTAAGTGATTTTACTATCTTTTGCTCTCACTTGATTTCTTCACATTGAGAACTTCTTCGGTTTCTTCCTCCTTGTCCTGGAAGCTCAGCAGGTTGGCCTGTGGCACCCCTTTGTTCTCCACGGGCTTCTGCACTGCTTCAGCCTGTTGCCGGGGTCAGCGCCGCCCAGGAAGCAGCCCCCAGCCTCGGCTCCATTGCCCGCGCTCAGTGGTCGAAGGCTCAGGGGCACCCCCCCTGGGGGCCCCATCGCCCGGCTCCTTGCTGGCGCCTGGTTGGCCGGTGTCCGGCAGGGGCTCCTGCTCCTCGTCGTGTTCCTCCAGTCTGGAGCTTTTTTTCTCCTTCCCGCTAGGGGAGTCTAGCATCAGAGTCAACAGACTGTCCTCTGCGCGCAATGTGTGCGACTCTGGGGGCTCTGCTTTTCGCTGCTCCCCCAGGACTCCACCTCACAGCCCCGTCTCCCTCTGCTTGAGCCTGGGTCCCCAGGGATTGGCCTAGAACTGGAGTTCAGGGCAGTCAGGAGTGAGGCTCAGCACCGCCAGAGGTTTTGTTTCTTCCCGCCAGGACAATACAGCATCAGAGTCAACATTCTGTCCTCTGCGCCCAATGTGCGCGACTCTGGGGGCTCCGCTTTTCGCCGCTCCCCTGGGATTCCGCCTCACAGCCCCGTCTCCCTCTGCCTGAGCCTGGGTCCCAGGGTCTGGCCTAGGACTGGGGTTCAGAGCAGTGGAAACTGGGGCCCAACACAGCCGGGGCTCCTGTTTCCTTCCCTCCAGGGCAATCCCGCATCAGAGTCAACATTCCTTTCCTTGTGAGCAATGTGGGCGACTCCGGGGGCTCGGCCTTTCGCTGCTCTCCCAGGACTCCACCTCACAGCCCCGTCTCCCTCTGCTTAAGCCTGGGTCCCCAGGGATTGGCCTAGAACTGGGGTTCAGAGCAGTCCAGTCTGGGGCTCAGCGCCGCTGGAGGCTTTGTTTCTTCCCGTTAGGGCAATCCAGCATCAGAGTCAACATTCCATCCTCTATGAGCAATGTGCACGACTCCGGGGGCCCTGCTTTTCGCCGATCCCCTGGGATTCCGCCTCACAGCCCCGTCTCCCCCTGCCCGAGCCTGGGTCCCCAGGGTCTGGCCCATAACTGGGGCTCAGCGCTGCTGGTTCGGGGGTTCAGCCCAGGCTGGGGGGATTTATTTCCTTCCTGCTAGGGAACGCCAGGCAGGCCCCCAGCCTTCTCCTCCTCTCCGGCTGCATCGCCGCGAGCAGCATGTCTCCGTACCTTAGGCTTTTACAGCTCTTCTGATTTTTCTTCTGGTTTTCTCTTTCCTTCTTGTTGTAGAATTTTCAGTCAGTCGACTACCTGTAGCTCTGGGCAATGTCCACTCTACATTTTAGTTATATTCCATTGAATTTGTTGTGTGCTGCTGCGGTTAGGTGTGTACCTGAGCAGCCATCTTGGATCCTCTCCTCGATGCCTGTTATTTTAAAAGGGAGAGCACATATGCTGAGAACTCGGTCTGGGTGGTGACATTTAACCGCGTTCCGTGCTTTCCGGTCTGGCATCAGTTTTCTGTGGTGTGTTGGCTCACCTCAGCCAAGTGCTACGGAGAGGCGGAGCTCCCTCTTTGTGATGTGACATTATTACATCTCTGTCTGCCAGGTCTATTTTTTAAAAAATATCCTTCGGCAACTTTTAAAAGAAAGAACTCTTTCAGAGCAGTTTCTGTCTCCCAGAGGAATTGCACCAAAAGTCATCGTGTCCCCCCCATCCGCAGCCTCCTCAGCCCCTGCCCTCCCCTCAGGGCGGCCCCAGCTGTGATGACGAACCCTGACACTCAGTGTCCTCCAGAGCAAAGCAGACGGCTTCCTCGGTGCTGATGGACTGTGGACTTTGGAACATACATAACGACAGGGACCTGCCCTTATTGCATCATTCAGAATAGCTTCACTGCCCCAAACCCTCTGTGCCCCCTTCGTCCTCCCTCTCCCCACAAAGCCCTGCCGCCACCGCGGTTTTAAACGTCTCCGTGGCTTTGCCTTTTCCAGGATCCTTTGGTTAGGATCAGGCGGCACACAGCCGCTCTGCCTTCATTTCTGTCCCTCCATGATGTGCATGAGGCCTCCTCCCGGCATTTCACAGACACTCAGCTCATTCGCTTCTGGCTGAAGAGCAGCTCACGGTCTGAATGCAGCGCGGCTCATCCCCTCAGCCACGGAAGGACAGGTTACTTTGTCCACGTTCTGGCAATCACGGATGAAGCTCCACGGCCAGCCTCAGAGCTACTGGCCGGTGGCTTAGGCTTTTATATATTCGGATGGCACCAATCTATTTCTCATAAACAGTTTGATGAGATTTTTCTAACTAAACTTTTCTGACATATACTTGGTAATCATGCCGTAGGTGTGATGCAGGACATGAAAATTAAAAACCAGAGTCTCTACCGTATACCACTAAGTCCTGGCCAAAAGTAATTGGAAGCTCAGCCAGTGCGGTTCAGTGGTTGAGTGTTGACCCATGAACCAAGAGCTTTGATTCCCGGTCAGGGCACCTACCTGGGTTGTGGGCTTGATCCCCAGTGTGGCGTGTGCAGGAGGCAATGGATAAACGTTTGTATCTCTCTATCCCTCTCCCTTCCTCTCTCTCTAAAATCATTAAAAACATCTGTTAAAAACAAATTTTAAAAAAGTTATTGGTGAGAGAAATGCATTGAGTATGTCTGCCAAGAGAGTCAAAGGTAGACAGAAAGAAGTAGGAATCAGACCCGGCAAAGCTGGAAACAATGTCAAAAAGGTTTGCATTTACATTAAAAGCAGAGGAAAGTCACTGAGCGGGAGTTTAACCATCATATTTGAATTCCAGCATGTCACTCCATCTGCAGTGTTAAAAAATGAATTTAAAAGATATGCAAGTAGAAGAGGGAGGGGCTAGCAGACCTGGGATCTATGGGCTAAATCCAGCCTGCTGCCCGTTTTTCCTTTTGTGCTTATAGCCTATGAGTTAAAAAGAGTTTTTTTTTTTTTAATTTTTAAATGTTTGAAAGAAAATCAGAAGAATACAATTTCATGTCACATGGAAATTATACAGAGTTCACATTCCAGTGTTTATACATAAAGTTTTATTGCAACATAGCCCTATGCATTCATTTAGGTACTGTGTATGGCTGCTGTCCTTACTACAAGCTCAGAGCTTGCAGTTGTGACGGAGGCCATAAAGCTCGAAAAGCCGAAAATGTTTATTATGTGGCTCTTCACAGGAAGAGTTTCCTGGCTCTGGACTTCGGCTGTTGCAGTGGTCCAGGGGAGAACAGGGCAGAGATAGAGAAAGATAGATAGATAGATAGGGAGAGACAGACAGACAGAGAGAGGGAGAGAGAGAGAGAGAGAGAGAGAGAGGTGAATCCAGAGCTGTATTCATTTATTCATTGCCCTCCTCACACAGAGTGCCGTGCATGTGGAAATAAAGGAAAGTGGAATGTCAGAAAATGTTCCTGAATTTCTGAATTTCATGTACATGTGGACAGCATTCACCGTGTTAGTACTGGAAGAGTTAGTTAGCATTGGAAGCGCTAGTTAGCACTAGCTAGTTAGTATGTTAGCGAGGAGAAGGGGAACCAGGAACTCAGTGCTGTCCCTGAGGAGTTTCAGGTGCCTTGGCCATTTACAGTGGGTGTGTCAGGTAGAGTTGGCTGTCCATGGGCTCTGCTGAGGGAGTCAGGCCGGAGGTATGAAGAGGCAGGTGGTCCGCAGGCCACAGAGAGCAGTTCGCTCAGCATGGAGGAGGCATCCAAGGGGCAAATGATGTCAGAAGAGGTCCCAGCACCAAATCGTAAGGCATGCCGTTATCTGTGGTTCATACAGTAGAATGGGTCTGTGCAGAAGAGGGGGTGAGGGGGGGCAAGAGAGGAAAGAGAAAAAGCAGGCGACTGTTACCACGGAAACAGAATTTCACGAAAGAGCTCAGCCATGCACACGCTGCCAAGAGCCGAGAAGGATGATCACCCAGATCTCCGTGGACAGAGCCCAGGGTAGCCTGCATTTCAAAAAAGGACATTCACTTCCATCTCATCTCTGATAAACCTCCTGAATGGTTATCAAGATAAGTCAATAAAGAAAACATTGATTTGGATCGCGCCAACATTTAAAACTCTGACAACTTTAAAAGTAAATAGCAAATCAGCCCAAACCGTGTGGCTCAGTGGGTAGAGCATCGGCTTGGGGACTGAAAGGTCCCGGGTTTGATTTCGGTCAAGGGCATGTACCTTGGTTGCGGGCATATCCCCAGTAGGGGGTGTGCAAGAGGCAGCTGATCGATGACTCTCTCTCATCGATGTTTCTAACTATCTCTCTCCCTTCCTCTCTGTACAAAATCAATAAAATATATTTAAAAAAAGTAAATAGAAAATCAAAGAAAAAAAATTGAAAAAAAATATTGGCAAGTTATGTGATAAAGATTTATGATACAGTATTATTACAAATCAATGAGAAAATGCTGACACTGCAAAAATGGGACAAAAAAAAACATTGAATAAGCAGTTGATAAACATAGAAATGCTTATGGTTGATAAACTTGAAAAAAGAATACCCAGCAAATGATTATCTTATTTCTTTTTCAATACATTTTTATTGATTTCAGAGAGGAAGGGAGAAGGAGAGAGAGAGAGAAAGAGAGGGAGAGAGAATCACCAATTGGCTGCATCCTGCATGCCCCACACTGGTGATCCAGCTGGCAATGGGGCATGTGCCCTACCAGGAATCGAACCGGGACCCTCTGGTTATAGGTTGATGTGCAATCACTGAGCCACGCTGGCTGGCTGACCATCTTTTTTTTTGAGGCTGCAAGGTTGAAGGCCGGCCCTAGGAGGAGGGAAGTTACACTCCCACCTTCGGACTCCCAATCAGTGCTAGGTGATGAACTGTGCATTCAGGTCTTGTAGGCCGATGGAAACTTATAAAAAGTGAGCATATCTGTCTGATTGAGGAAAATTTTTGAGCGATCTTAACATTTCAAAAAAATTATTGAGTATTTTTAAGAGCATGGGAAATGCTATTGGAACTCAGGGTTATCAGGTGCAAGGAAGGAAAAGCAGCTGCGTCTCCTTTTCTTACCACCCAGAACGGACATTGGCTTTTTCACTGGACAGACTCTCCGTGAGGCTTACCTGACGGCACCAGTGGAAATGGAAGAGTTAGGCCGGGGATTGAGCGCTGGTGCAGGTCTAGGCTTGTTCATAGCATCTCTGTGTGTTTCCTCATCTTAAGACAGTTGTTCTGAGTGATAAGTAAATTAATTAGTGGAGAAAATGCATTACCCATTTCTGTTGTTTTCCCCCCTGGGATCACATTGTATAGCGGTCAATATGTTACTTACATATTGCTGCTTTTTAGAACTCTCTTCTGAGGTGCATGGAAGTATAACCCAAGTATCAGCAGCAGCACTTAGAATGCATTATCTCTATCAGCAGAGCTTCATGCTACGCTAGTAATGTCAGGATGATGGATGGCATGTAATTCAGAGAGAATGGCCCAGAGCAGACACTCAGAGTTTACATAGGACGGATTTATCTGGCAGTAAATCAAATGAAAATTTCAGTCTTAAGGCCTTAATATTTCAAGAAGCTAATCCTAATTTACAATTTATTTGCAAGACTTGAATAGTTTGAGCTTTTCATTTAACCTCAAATTATGTCATTGGCCATTTTGGACCTTTTCCTTTTCCATATAAACTGGAGAATCAATCTGTTGATGTCCACAAGGTAACTTGCTTGGATAGGAAGACAATATTGTCAAGATATCAATTCTACGCAGTGATCTATGGAATTAACACAATCCATATCCTAATAGCAATGGCTTTCCTCCCAGAAATGAAAAAAAGCTGATCCTCAAATTTAAAGGACAAGGCAACAAGCCCCAAATTGCCAAGCACTCTTGAGAAAGGAGGACAGCGTTGGAAGACATGGACTCCCTGATGTCAGAACTTTCCACAAAGCTATGGAGTCACAATGCTGTGATGCAGGCATGAGAAGAGGTATATAGATCAGCAGAATATCAGTGAAAAATCAGAAATGAAACCATATATTCATGCCAATTAATTTTTGACAAGGGCACCAATTTAATTAAATTCACAAAATAAAGTCTCTTCAGAAGATGGTGCTGGGACAAGAGGATTTCCGCCTACAGAAGAATCAAGTTGGACCACTGAGCCACACTCTATGCAGAAAGTAACTCAGAATGATCAATGACCTAAATACAGAGCTAAAACCACAAAGTTCTTTCTAGAAAACGTAGGAGTAAATCTTCATAACCTTGGATTTGGCAATAGATTCTTGGATATCAAATATTCTTGGATATTCTTGGATACCAGAAGTATGAACAACAACAACAAAAAACAATTGTACTACATAACATTTTAAAATTTGGACACCAAAATACATTATCAAAAAAGACAACCTATAGAATAAGAGAAAATATTTTCAAATCATATATCTGGAAAGGATATCATACCTAGAATATAAAAGAACTAATATAAGCTAACAACAAAAGACAAGCAACACAATTTAAACGTGAACAAAGAGTTTGAGCATAGGTTTTGCCAAAGGAGGTACACAGATGTCTGAGAAGGCCACGAGAAGATGCTCAGTGTCATTGTTCACTAGGGAAATGCACATCAAAACCGCGGGGAGAGGCCACTTCACACCAGGAGGACGGTTATCGTTACAAAAAGTGCTTTCAATGCCCTGAAGCTGGCGCCCTCATCCCGTGCGGAGGGAATGCCAAGCGATGCAGCTGCTCTGGAAAATGCTTGGGGGACTCCTCGCAAACAGAGCATGGAATTAGCACAGAGCCCAGCAACCCTGCGTGCATTCCCAAAGCTCCTGAGAGCAGGTGCTTGGACAAACATTTGTTCATCCGTGTTCACTGCCACATTATTCACTGCAGTCCGGGGGTGGAAGCGCCCCAAATGCCCATCCATGTATGAATAGAAGAGTAAAACACAGTACGCACGCTCAGCAGAATGATTTTCATCCACAAGAAGGATGAAGTTCTAACACACGCTACCACATGAAGGAAACTGAAATGCACGAAATGAGCAAGACTCAACGCACAAACACCACATGACCTCATTCACAGGACACGGTGTCTAGGGGAGGCCGCGGGCAGAATCACAGTGGCTCAGAGGTCGCCTGCCGCTGGCGGGAAGAGGCGTGTGACTTTCCTTAGTGGTCTCGGAGTGTCTACTTGGGGCCATAGGAGGGTTTTAAAAGTGGAGAGTACTGGTGGTGGGACAACACTGTAAGTATAATTAATGTCGCTGAATCACACGTTTAAAAAGTGGCTGGAATGGTAAATTTTAAAATATATATATTTTACCAGAATTAAAAATAACAAAGCCCTGGCCAGTGTGGGTCAGTGGTTGAGCATCATCCCATGTACCCATTGGCCACTGGTTCTGTTCCCTGTCAGGAGGCAGCCAGCTGATGTTCTCTCTCTTTCTCTCTCTCTCTCTCTCTCTCTCCCCTCATCAATAAAAACATATTGAAATAATAAAAGACAATGTAATATACACAGACCATTGAACTGTATACCCTAAATGGGTGAATTGTATGGTTTGAAAATTACATCACAACAAAGCTATTTTTTTTAAGAGTTAGCATTTAAAAAAAATCATTCAACTCTGCTTTTGTTATTTAGCTCAAAGACTTTGGAAAACATACTTCGCCGCTTGAAAGTGTTAGCGTCCTCTCCTGTAAAATGGGATAGAATTATATCACTATGAGAAGTATGTAGAGAATGACGGTAAGGTAACAGACCCGGCTAGAAGTCCGTAGCCGATGGCTCCTGTCTGCGGCGGGTAGTGATGATGGGGAAGACGGCTGAGGCGAGTGGAGCAGCAGGGGAGGACACGTAGGGGAAGACGCTGATCAGGACGGGAGCCAGGATGGGGTGAGGCTGGTACCCGGACAGCAGATGGTCCCGTTAGAACCGTCATCGTCCAGCGTCTGACCGTGTAGCTGTCTGTTCCTGTGTGCAGCCTGCAGAGCGACATGGCCACCTCCCCGGCAGTGTTCCCGCTGCCGGGCAGCCCGCGGTCAGTGTCTGTCAGGGGCGGCCAGTCCACGGTCACTGAGCCTCGGCTCCCTGCACCTGAGGCAGGACCTGATGAGTCCCGCAGATGCAGGAACTAAAGCCCAAAGACAAGACAGATCCGGAGCCGGGAGCAGGAGCAGGCTGATGGTCTCAGAGGGGCGGGTGGGGCCGAGGGTAGGGAGAGATCCACGGAAGACCTGAGTGACACGGACAGTAGGGTGGGGCGGCCTGGGGCGGGGGCAGGCGGGGGTGGCTGGAGGGGTCGATGGGAGAAAAAAGGCACCATCTGTAATTCTTTCAACAATAAAGGTAAGTGAAAAACAACAAAACAAAACAAAACAAAGCACAAATAGTTAAAAAATTGTCTCCACAAGCTGAATCCAGTTTGACTCAGTGGATAGAGCATCGGTCTGCTTACTGCAAGGTCCCAGGTTCGAGTCCCGTCAAGGGCAGCGGGCACATCCCCAGTCGGGGGTGTGCAAGAGGCAGCTGGTCAATGTTTCTCTCTCATCGATGTTTCTAACTCTCTATCCCTCTCTCTCCTTCTCAGTAAAAAATCAATAAAATATATTTAGAAAAATGTCTCCACGAACATCTCCCCAGGGGCAGGGCTGGGCCTCACCGGGACCCGTGGTTCCGGGCCCTCGGGGACGCCTGGCTGGGTCACAGGCGACGGGACAGTTTGTAGAAAAACGGGGAAACCGCAGCAGCCACAGCATCAGCGCTCCGCCCTCCGCTGGGAGCTGTCGCTCCGGACAGAGGCGCCCGGTGGCCTGGGCCCAGCGTGGAGCGCACAGGAGCTGCGTGCGTCAGCCCCTTCGGGCACCGCGGGGAGCGGCCGCCTCCCGTGCTGCTCCATCGCTTCAGGGGGACGGGCGGCTGACAGCTCCAGGACCCTGTCCCGGGCGGCCCGCGGCTCACGGGTGAGAGTGGGAGCGGCCATCAGCGGCGGCTGCGTGCCTCTCCCACCTTTCTTCCCCGGCATCACGTCAGAGCGGGTTCCGCACCAGGTCCTGGTGGGCTGCTCGCCACCAGGTGATGGAGAGGAGAGGCGACCACCTCCGCCCCCGCCTGCATGGCCCGGGACTCAGTGATGCCGCTGAGCACCGGCCCCGACCCTGGAGGGGCGGCAGGAGGGAGGGCGCCGCCTCGGGCTCCCGGCTCATCCCTCATCCGTCTCATCCGGAGGCCGGAGACCGCCTGAGGCCCTTGGGTCTGGCTTCGCCTTTGGTGCCCACGGGCCCTGGAAGGAGGCGGGGACCCGTCACATGTCACATGGGCGCTGCCCACGTCGCTGTCATCCGAGGGCGGGACTTCCTTTTGGGTCAGAGCTTCGGCTTCTGCCGCAACTTGTACTTCCTACTTTTTTCTCTTTTTACCTTTTTGATTTTAATTCGAAGTTACAATGTCTTCCAATAGTAAGTTAAAGGCAAAAACTGGAAAAGAATGAGGCTTAAAGAGGATTTAAGTAGATTGGATTTATAAAAAATAAGGCCAGATACAGAATAAATAAAAACACTAAAAGAATTCAAACAAAATATTTAAAGGGCATACTGATTTTTAAAAAAATTCTCATCTGAGGATATGCTTTCATTGATTTTAGAGAGAAAGATGAGGGAGGGCAGAGCATGGAGAGAGAGAGACAGACAAAGATAGGGAAGAGAGAAAGAGGAGAGAGAGAGAGAGAGAGGGAGAGAGAGAGAGAGAGAGAGAGAGAGAGAGAGAGAACATTGACCGGCTGTCTTCTGTCTGTGTCCCGCCACCCACAGCCTAGGCATGTGTCCTGCCGGGGACTCGAACCTGCGTCCCTTTCATGTAGGACGACTCTCCAACCAGCTGAGCCACCGGCCAAGACAAAGCCTTGGTCATCTTGTACTGGTTCTACAGATTGTTGATAAATTATTTCCCCCAAAGTTTCACTTCCCCTTTCAAAAACCTCCCACGGCACCTTACCACGTGTTATGGGAGAGCATTGGGTCTCACCAGCATTACTCTGTGGTTTGTGAAAAACAGGGCACAGCAATTCTGCATGAATCCCTTGTAGACTGACTGTGTGCTTCGCCGCCCATCGATGGGAAACAGTGTGCTTGCATGTCTTTGTGAAGTCTCGCCCAGACGTGCAGCGAGGCTGAAAGCCGTCCTTCTCTCCTGGCCTGTGAGTGCCGGCAGCACTCTGAATCACAGACGTTATTTTACAAGACCTTAAAGGCACAGCCTTTGAACTTATATTTCTAAATGTATGTTTTATGGAACAATTCTGGGCGTAAAGCAGAAGATAAAATATATTTTATCTTAAGTGACTCAACAGGCCCTAGCCAGTTTGGTTCTGTGGGTAGAGGGTCGGCCTGCGCACTGAAAGGTCCCGGGTTCGATTCCAGTCAAGGGCACGGACCTCAGTTGCGGGCTCTGGTCAGGGCACCTGAGGGAGGCAACCAATCAATGTGTCTGTCTCTCACATCGATGTTTCTCTCTCTGTCTCTCCCCCTCCCTTCCATTCTCTCTAAAAACCAATGGAAAAATATCCTCAGGTGAGGATTAACAACAACAAAGAAGAAAAACAATGACTAAACAGAAACCTGGGTTCCCCAAGATATGTGATCAGTGCTGGGGCCCCGCCAGCAGGCGAGGGGATTCTAAGGCGGGAACTGGACATGGGGCCACGGGAGCATAGGCTACCGAGGAGACAGAGCTGCACCTCACGGCAGCCTGCCTGGCCCCGGAGGCTGGCTGGCTAGCCAGAGACGGGTAAGATTCCTCAGGGAAGGAACATCCTGAGACAGGCACAGTCGAAGAGAGGCCATCAGGAGAGAACTTGGGGGTCAATTGAGGTGGGATAGACTCTGACCTCCAAAACTTTGCAGGGGCCTGAAACCTCACCCCTGCTGAGGGAGTCCTCACTTCCCACGCCCAGCTCAAATCAGCACCCGGGTAACAGACAGAGACTTGGCTGACAGCAGCTGCCCTCTCACTGCAACAAGACTTGTTTGAGCTGTCTTGTAAACAAGGTGTGGGGAAGTGGGTTTTTGATATCTAAATCCAACCTACCACCAGGAATGCTCAGGGCCTACTCAAGAGGGAATCCTTTCCCCTAATGCTTACTCAGTAAAATAAGATTGTTTTAGAGTAATAAATTTGACAGTAAAATAGTAGACAAGTTTTCAGGCTAATTTAAATCGGCTAATTGAAATAAGCAAATATCCTAGAAAAATTAATTGCACTGGACAAAAAGCTGTTAACTAAAAATTTTATTGGTAGTTCATCTCAGGATAAAATCTCACAACAGGAAATGAACCTAAAGCAGTGATATTGTAGTGCAAAAAATTAAAATTTAAAAGCCATCAAGACTACATTATGAAATTTTCAAAAGCCTCCTAATATTTAAATCAAAAACGGGGGAAAGCCGAAACCGGTTTGGCTCAGGGGTAGAGCGTCTGCAGACTGAAAGGTCCCAGGTTTGATTCCGGCCAGGGGCATGTACATTGGTTGCGGGCACATCCCCAGTAGGGGGTGTGCAAGAGGCAGCTGGTCGATGATTCTCTCTCATCGATGTTTCTAGCTCTCTATCTCTCTCCCTTCCTCTCTGTAAAAAATCAATAAAATATATTAAAAAAAGGGGGGGGGGGAAGTAGAAGAATATCATGTAAGGAAAAATATCCTGAAAGTAAATTGCATCTAGAAAATTTGTACTTTAGAAAATTAATTGTAATGCTATCAGCAAGACACCCATGAAAAACACACATGGTGTCAAAACGAGCCAGAAGAAAACCATTTGGGCAAAAAATGAAAAAGGACCCCAAGTCAAATTTATAGAAAATATTCCTTTATTAACTTTTGGTCGAGAATATGTTTGCATATTTTCAGAAAACAATTTTGAGACCATGTGGATTCTGGCAACAGAGAGGAATTGACAGGACTACTCCAACCATGAAGACAGAAGAGAAACAGTCCAGAGATGGAATTCGCTGATGATACCTTACCATACTAGCAGTCAGCAGCTGTGTATCATTGCAGGTTGCCCAGGACCAAACCAGAGAGGGTCGGACCTGCATCACCACCATTTGCCCACTATCCAGAACTGAAATATCATTGCTGACATGTACACATAAGGAACTGTTTGACATTGAAATTGGGTCTCAAAAGAACTGGTGGCCCAGAAAGAAGCTCACTACACACTGATTCATATGCCTCTCAGCATAACAACTATTGCTTGTCTCATTTTTTTAATCTTTTAAGTATATTTCCAGTAGGACATGATCTCATTCATCTAGGGGAAATGGTGAACAACATAGACTGATGAACAAGAACAGACCCAGAGATAAGGAGCCATGGGTCAGACTGTTGGACCTCAAAGGAGGGTGGGGATAAAAGGGAGAGATCAACCAAAGGACTTGTGTGCACACATATGAGCCTAACCAGTGGTCAAGGACAATAGGGG
The DNA here is from genome assembly GCA_036971965.1 of Nyctalus aviator. NCBI lineage: Eukaryota > Metazoa > Chordata > Mammalia > Chiroptera > Vespertilionidae > Nyctalus > Nyctalus aviator. Next base: position 738,777 of record CM072928.1, on the reverse strand, counting down.
GTGGGAGGTGGGAGTAGAGGGGGATTGGAATGGGGGGTTGAGGACAAATATGTGATACCTTAATCAATAAAGAAATTAAAAAAATTAAAATTAAAATTAGAAAAGAAGAGGATTGACGGTTGTCTGAGAGAAGAATAGAATTCAGTGTTAAATGAAGTATGGGATTATTGTGAATTGACCAAATGACTAATTGAATAACTTCATTCCATTGGAATGTAAACGTCTTACTATTATAATCACATCATCTTCTCTGGAGCATCCTGTCCCACCCTCACCGGCTGACTTTGTTAAAGGAAATGCAATTTGGTAAAAGAGAATTTTCTCAGATGCTTCAGTTTCTAGCACCAGCTCCTACCAAGACCATTTTAGATCCGAAAGAGGGACCACACTTTTTCTTTAAAAAAAAAAAAAAAAAATATATATATATATATATATATATATATATATTATTGATTTTTTACAGAGAGGAGGAGAGAGGGATAGAGAGCTAGAAACGTCGATGAGAGAGAAACATCAACCAACTGCCTCTTGCACACCCCTGACCGGGGATGTGCCCACAACCAATGTACATGCCCTTGATCGGAATCGAACCTGGGACCTTTCAGTCCGCAGACCGATGCTCTACCGCTGAGCCACACCGGCTTCGGCGGGACCACACTTCTTAAAATTCCCAAGCCGGCGCCGGGCAGGCAGCAATGGCCGTGGGTCCTCTTTGCTGTCCGTTTCACCTTTTTGGCTCTTTTAAACAAGGTCCTTAGGTTTTAGGGGCAAACATGCTAAAATCACAAAGTGCTTTAACTGATTTTGAAAAATTTCTCCCCTGCAACGGGGAAGGGAGCCCACAGTCCACAGGCTGACGCTCTACCCACTGAGCCAAACCAGCTAGGGCTCTCGATCACTGTATCAGCTTATCCATCTTGTTAAATTTCTCTCTACTTTTTATTATTTTTATAAATGGAGCCTTGCTATCTATTTTCATGTTGAAATATTTACATAAGGTTTCAATAATTTCACTGGCCCATGATTTGCTGATGGTGTTTTGTTCACAAAGATAGTGTGTCTGCGAAGGGTATCTGTCGTCGCAGGGGTCACTTTATGCATTCTAGTATTTTATACCGAGTTGTCATTTACTTCTCTGCGGTGCTGTGGCCACAGTCGGGTCTGGCTGCCTGGGAGGTATCTTACAGAGGATGACATGCTCTCTGCAGGTGGGAGACCTGGCTTCCTCTGTTCGGTACAAACACTCCGATCTGAACACCCACATCCACAGGACAGCGAGCCCATCGGGTGTATAGCGGCGTGGTAGACTCCAGCTCCGGTGCCATCTCGATCAGTTACCCATTTTGATACAAACACCTCTGACATTTAACAGAACTGCAGGTCGGCTTCCGGCTGTACCTGGGCTGAGGGTGCCGGTGGCCACGTCCTGCCTCTTCCTCCCATGGCCCCGGGTGGTAGCAGCCGCACCTCCTCAGACCCCGCCCCCCCCGCCCCCTCTCCCCCCGGCTCCGCCTCCTTCCTCTGGCTTTCCACCGTGGCCCCGCACACGCCATCCCAGCCCACGAGGCTATGCTTCAAAAATCATTTATTCTCTGCGGGAGGTAAGGATAGAGGTCTGGGTACAAAAGGCTCAGCGCTGGGCGGCGGCCGCGGCGTTGGAGGCGCTGCTGCTGCTGCGGGAGAACACCTTGGACAGCGCCGACGTGACGCGGGCCAGCACCCCGGAGCTCTGCTTGGACGCGCTGGGCCGCGGTGCTCCTGTGGACAGAGAAGGGGGTCTCTCAGGCGGTGGGTTAGAACCCACACATGGGCACTGACTGCACCGTGCAGGCGGGAAAGCCACTCTCAGGCGGTTTTTCTGGGAGGAAACAGGAGGAGTGAGGTCTCCGTCTTGGACACTGACTCCTGAGGGTGCAGTGCCCTGCTGGGCTCAGAGAGCGGAGAGTGGCCGCGGTGGGCTCAGAGAGCGGAGAGTGACCGCGGTGGGCTCAGAGAGCGGAGAGTGGCTGCGGTGGGCTCAGAGAGCGGAGAGTGGCCGCGGTGGGCTCAGAGAGCGGAGAGTGGCCGCGGTGGGCTCAGAGAGCGGGGAGAGTGGCCGCGGTGGGCTCAGAGAGCGGAGAGTGGCCGCGGTGGGCTCAGAGAGCGGAGAGTGGCCGCGGTGGGCTCAGAGAGGGGAGAGTGGCCGCGGTGGGCTCAGAGAGCGGAGAGTGGCCGCGGTGGGCTCAGAGAGCGGAGAGTGGCCGCGGTGGGCTCAGAGAGCGGAGAGTGGCCGCGGTGGGCTCAGAGAGCGGAGAGTGGCCGCGGTGGGCTCAGAGAGCGGAGAGTGGCCGCGGTGGGCTCAGAGAGCGGAGAGTGGCCGCGGTGGGCTCAGAGAGCGGAGAGTGGCCGCGGTGGGCTCAGAGAGCGGAGAGTGGCCGCGGTGGGCTCAGAGAGCGGGGAGAGTGGCCGCGGTGGGCTCAGAGAGCGGAGAGTGGCCGCGGTGGGCTCAGAGAGCGGGGAGAGTGGCCGCGGTGGGCTCAGAGAGCGGAGAGTGGCCGCGGTGGGCTCAGAGAGCGGAGAGTGGCCGCGGTGGGCTCAGAGAGGGGAGAGTGGCCGCGGTGGGCTCAGAGAGCGGAGAGTGGCCGCGGTGGGCTCAGAGAGCGGAGAGTGGCCGCGGTGGGCTCAGAGAGCGGAGAGTGGCCGCGGTGGGCTCAGAGAGCGGAGAGTGGCCGCGGTGGGCTCAGAGAGGGGAGAGTGGCCGCGGTGGGCTCAGAGAGCGGAGAGTGGCCGCGGTGGGCTCAGAGAGCGGAGAGTGGCCGCGGTGGGCTCAGAGAGCGGAGAGTGGCCGCGGTGGGCTCAGAGAGGGGAGAGTGGCCGCGGTGGGCTCAGAGAGCGGAGAGTGGCCGCGGTGGGCTCAGAGAGGGGAGAGTGGCCGCGGTGGGCTCAGAGAGCGGGGAGAGTGGCCGCGGTGGGCTCAGAGAGCGGAGAGTGGCCGCGGTGGGCTCAGAGAGCGGGGAGAGTGGCCGCGGTGGGCTCAGAGAGCGGAGAGTGGCCGCGGTGGGCTCAGAGAGCGGGGAGAGTGGCCGCGGTGGGCTCAGAGAGCGGGGAGAGTGGCCGCGGTGGGCTCAGAGAGCGGAGAGTGGCCGCGGTGGGCTCAGAGAGCGGGGAGAGTGGCCGCGGTGGGCTCAGAGAGCGGGGAGAGTGGCCGCGGTGGGCTCAGAGAGCGGAGAGTGGCCGCGGTGGGCTCAGAGAGCGGGGAGAGTGGCCGCGGTGGGCTCAGAGAGCGGAGAGTGGCCGCGGTGGGCTCAGAGAGCGGGGAGAGTGGCCGCGGTGGGCTCAGAGAGCGGGGAGAGTGGCCGCGGTGGGCTCAGAGAGCGGGGAGAGTGGCCGCGGTGGGCACAGAGAGCGGGGAGAGTGGCCGCGGTGGGCTCAGAGAGCGGAGAGTGGCCGCGGTGGGCTCAGAGAGCGGGGAGAGTGGCCGCGGTGGGCTCAGAGAGCGGAGAGTGGCCGCGGTGGGCTCAGAGAGCGGGGAGAGTGGCCGCGGTGGGCTCAGAGAGCGGAGAGTGGCCGCGGTGGGCTCAGAGAGCGGAGAGTGGCCGCGGTGGGCTCAGAGAGCGGGGAGAGTGGCCGCGGTGGGCTCAGAGAGCGGAGAGTGGCCGCGGTGGGCTCAGAGAGCGGAGAGTGACCGCGGTGGGCTCAGAGAGCGGAGAGTGGCTGCGGTGGGCTCAGAGAGCGGAGAGTGGCCGCGGTGGGCTCAGAGAGGGGAGAGTGGCCGCGGTGGGCTCAGAGAGCGGGGAGAGTGGCCGCGGTGGGCTCAGAGAGCGGGAGAGTGGCCGCGGTGGGCTCAGAGAGCGGAGAGTGGCCGCGGTGGGCTCAGAGAGCGGGGAGAGTGGCCGCGGTGGGCTCAGAGAGCGGAGAGTGGCCGCGGTGGGCTCAGAGAGCGGGGAGAGTGGCCGCGGTGGGCTCAGAGAGCGGGGAGAGTGGCCGCGGTGGGCTCAGAGAGCGGGGAGAGTGGCCGCGGTGGGCTCAGAGAGCGGGGAGAGTGGCCGCGGTGGGCTCAGAGAGCGGAGAGTGGCCGCGGTGGGCTCAGAGAGCGGAGAGTGGCCGCGGTGGGCTCAGAGAGCGGAGAGTGGCCGCGGTGGGCTCAGAGAGGGGAGAGTGGCCGCGGTGGGCTCAGAGAGCGGGGAGAGTGGCCGCGGTGGGCTCAGAGAGCGGAGAGTGGCCGCGGTGGGCTCAGAGAGCGGGGAGAGTGGCCGCGGTGGGCTCAGAGAGCGGGGAGAGTGGCCGCGGTGGGCTCAGAGAGCGGGGAGAGTGGCCGCGGTGGGCTCAGAGAGCGGGGAGAGTGGCCGCGGTGGGCTCAGAGAGCGGGGAGAGTGGCCGCGGTGGGCTCAGAGAGCGGGGAGAGTGGCCGCGGTGGGCTCAGAGAGCGGGGAGAGTGGCCGCGGTGGGCTCAGAGAGCGGAGAGTGGCCGCGGTGGGCTCAGAGAGCGGGGAGAGTGGCCGCGGTGGGCTCAGAGAGCGGGGAGAGTGGCCGCGGTGGGCTCAGAGAGCGGGGAGAGTGGCCGCGGTGGGCTCAGAGAGGGGAGAGTGGCCGCGGTGGGCTCAGAGAGCGGAGAGTGGCCGCGGTGGGCTCAGAGAGCGGGGAGTGACCGCGGTGGGCTCAGAGAGCGGAGAGTGGCCGCGGTGGGCTCAGAGAGGGGAGAGTGGCCGCGGTGGGCTCAGAGAGCGGGGAGAGTGGCCGCGGTGGGCTCAGAGAGGGGAGAGTGGCCGCGGTGGGCTCAGAGAGCGGGGAGTGACCGCGGTGGGCTCAGAGAGCGGAGAGTGGCCGCGGTGGGCTCAGAGAGCGGGGAGAGTGGCCGCGGTGGGCTCAGAGAGCGGAGAGTGGCCGCGGTGGGCTCAGAGAGCGGGGAGAGTGGCCGCGGTGGGCTCAGAGAGCGGGGAGAGTGGCCGCGGTGGGCTCAGAGAGCGGAGAGTGGCCGCGGTGGGCTCAGAGAGCGGAGAGTGGCCGCGGTGGGCTCAGAGAGCGGAGAGTGGCCGCGGTGGGCTCAGAGAGCGGAGAGTGGCCGCGGTGGGCTCAGAGAGCGGGGAGAGTGGCCGCGGTGGGCTCAGAGAGCGGAGAGTGGCCGCGGTGGGCTCAGAGAGCGGGAGAGTGGCCGCGGTGGGCTCAGAGAGGGGGGAGTGGCCGCGGGGGGCTCAGAGGGCGGAGAGTGGCCGCGGTGGGCCCAGAGAGGGGAGAGTGGCCGCGGTGGGCTCAGAGAGCGGAGAGTGGCCGCGGTGGGCTCAGAGAGCGGGGAGAGTGGCCGCGGTGGGCTCAGAGAGCGGAGAGTGGCCGCGGTGGGCTCAGAGAGCGGAGAGTGGCCGCGGTGGGCTCAGAGAGCGGAGAGTGGCCGCGGTGGGCTCAGAGAGCGGAGAGTGGCCGGCGTGGGCTGAGAGAGCGGGAGAGTGGCCGCGGTGGGCTCAGAGAGCGGAGAGTGGCCGCGGTGGGCTCAGAGAGCGGGAGTGTGACCGCGGTGGGCTCAGACAGCGGAGAGAGGCCGCGGTGGGCACAGAGAGGGGAGAGTGGCCGCGGTGGGCTCAGAGAGCGGAGAGTGGCCGCGGTGGGCTCAGAGAGCGGAGAGTGGCCGCGGTGGGCTCAGAGAGCGGAGAGTGGCCGCGGTGGGCTCAGAGAGCGGAGAGTGGCCGCGGTGGGCTCAGAGAGCGGAGAGTGGCCGCGGTGGGCTCAGAGAGCGGGGAGAGTGGCCGCGGTGGGCTCAGAGAGCGGAGAGTGGCCGCGGTGGGCTCAGAGAGCGGAGAGTGGCCGCGGTGGGCTCAGAGAGCGGAGAGTGGCCGCGGTGGGCTCAGAGAGCGGAGAGTGGCCGCGGTGGGCTCAGAGAGCGGAGAGTGGCCGCGGTGGGCTCAGAGAGCGGGGAGAGTGGCCGCGGTGGGCTCAGAGAGCGGGGAGAGTGGCCGCGGTGGGCTCAGAGAGCGGGGAGAGTGGCCGCGGTGGGCTCAGAGAGCGGAGAGTGGCCGCGGTGGGCTCAGAGAGCGGGGAGAGTGGCCGCGGTGGGCTCAGAGAGCGGAGAGTGGCCGCGGTGGGCTCAGAGAGCGGGGAGAGTGGCCGCGGTGGGCTCAGAGAGCGGAGAGTGGCCGCGGTGGGCTCAGAGAGCGGGGAGTGACCGCGGTGGGCTCAGAGAGCGGAGAGTGACCGCGGTGGGCTCAGAGAGCGGAGAGTGGCCGCGGTGGGCTCAGAGAGGGGAGAGTGGCCGCGGTGGGCTCAGAGAGCGGAGAGTGGCCGCGGTGGGCTCAGAGAGCGGGGAGAGTGGCCGCGGTGGGCTCAGAGAGCGGAGAGTGGCCGCGGTGGGCTCAGAGAGCGGAGAGTGGCCGCGGTGGGCTCAGAGAGCGGAGAGTGGCCGCGGTGGGCTCAGAGAGCGGGGAGAGTGGCCGCGGTGGGCTCAGAGAGCGGAGAGTGGCCGCGGTGGGCTCAGAGAGCGGAGAGTGGCCGCGGTGGGCTCAGAGAGCGGAGAGTGGCCGCGGTGGGCTCAGAGAGCGGGGAGAGTGGCCGCGGTGGGCTCAGAGAGCGGGGAGAGTGGCCGCGGTGGGCTCAGAGAGCGGGGAGAGTGGCCGCGGTGGGCTCAGAGAGCGGAGAGTGGCCGCGGTGGGCTCAGAGAGCGGAGAGTGGCCGCGGTGGGCTCAGAGAGCGGAGAGTGGCCGCGGTGGGCTCAGAGAGCGGAGAGTGGCCGCGGTGGGCTCAGAGAGCGGGGAGAGTGGCCGCGGTGGGCTCAGAGAGCGGGGAGAGTGGCCGCGGTGGGCTCAGAGAGCGGAGAGTGGCCGCGGTGGGCTCAGAGAGCGGGGAGAGTGGCCGCGGTGGGCTCAGAGAGCGGAGAGTGACCGCGGTGGGCTCAGAGAGCGGAGAGTGGCCGCGGTGGGCTCAGAGAGGGGAGAGTGGCCGCGGTGGGCTCAGAGAGCGGAGAGTGGCCGCGGTGGGCTCAGAGAGCGGAGAGTGGCCGCGGTGGGCTCAGAGAGCGGGGAGAGTGGCCGCGGTGGGCTCAGAGAGCGGGGAGAGTGGCCGCGGTGGGCTCAGAGAGCGGAGAGTGGCCGCGGTGGGCTCAGAGAGCGGAGAGTGGCCGCGGTGGGCTCAGAGAGCGGAGAGTGGCCGCGGTGGGCTCAGAGAGCGGAGAGTGGCCGCGGTGGGCTCAGAGAGCGGGGAGAGTGGCCGCGGTGGGCTCAGAGAGCGGGGAGAGTGGCCGCGGTGGGCTCAGAGAGCGGAGAGTGGCTGCGGTGGGCTCGGGTCCAGCTCCCGGACTCTTCCTGGCACCCTTCCTCCTCCTGAACCCTCAGGTGCAAAGAACGCTTTTCCTCTCCCAGCAGAAAACTGCCCCCAAAGCCTGGTGGGCTGAGCTCCCCGAGAAATGAGCTCTCAGCTGTGTGCAGTGAGGGGCCTGGTTCAGAGCGGTCCTGGGAGAGCAGACACGCATTAAGCCCGCTGGGTGGCTCAGGGGCTGAGCATCAACCTGTGAGCCAGGAGGTCAGAGTTAGATTCCCAGTCAGGGCACAGGCCCGGGTTTCAGGCTCCATTCCAAGTGGGGGGGGGCGGCGTGCAGGAGGCAGCTGATCCATGATTCTCTCTCATCATTGATGTTTTTCTCTCTCCCTTTCCCTTCCTCTCTGAAATCAATAAAAAATATATTTTTTTTTTTGGAAAAAAAGTGAGTTCCATTCTAGTTAGATTATGATGTCAGCAAATAAATGTAGCTCTAAAAGCCCCTCACCCCTCTTTTTTGTGGGTACATTTTTGTAGGGCTAAGCCACAGGAAGAATAACCTCTCAAAAAATTGTTAAATCCTAGTGTCATGAGTTCTGGCTCGGACAGAAACTATGGAATTATATACCCTTATTTTATGGCTATGTCTCCCAGGCGCCTGGTAAATACCAATTCATTGAATGCCATGTTCTTCGTAGAAATTAAGAAAATGTAATAGCAGTTCAGGCGAGACAAGCTAACTGGCTCATTTGAACACCTGATGGATGTAGGATCATATTCCCAGAAGTAGTTCAAGCTCACAGGAAAAAAACAACAACACACACACCAAAACCAAACCCGGAGCTCATGTGCACATATGCACAGCCCACGGACACGGGCACAGGGCGGTGGAGGCCCAGGAGGGGCCAGTATGGGGTGGATGGTGGTCAGTGGGGAAAAATGGGACATCTGGAATACTTCCAACTATAAAGAGAAATTAAAAAAAAATGATCAACCTTAGATTTGATAACCAAACTATTTATCAAAGCGGTAAACAAAGCCCTCTTTGGAATACTTTCTAATTTAAGTGAAAAAATGAATCTCACGCCGAAACTGGTTTGGCTCAGTGGATAGAGCATCGGCTGAGGACTCAAGGGTACCAGGTTCAATTCCGGTCAAGGGCATGTACCTTGGTTGTGGGCACATCCCCAGTAAGGGGTATGCAGGAGGTAGTTGGTTGATGTTTCTCTCTCATCGATGTTTCTAGCTGTCTATCCCTCTCCCTACCTCTCTGTAAAGTATCAATAAAATATATTGTAAAAAATGGATCTCACCTTCTGGTGCTTCAGCAGGCGTGCTCGGGGAGTTAGCAGATGTGCCCGGGGAGTTAGCAGACGTGCCTGGGGCATTAGTAGGCGTGTCCGGGGCAGTGGCCTCGGTCTCACTGAAAGCAAAGGAAAAGGAGCGTTCCATGGTCTGCCCATCCAACGGGAGGAGGGGTCACTCAGCAGGAGGACTCGTGGTGGCCGTTCTTCCCGTGGAAGCGAACTTGACCACCACACGCCTGCGTTTCCCAGCGGACAGCTATGATTTCTACATGGACTGTCCTCCCCGCTTTCCACACCACACGCCGTGTGACACCTTGACCGGCGGGGAGGGGATGGCTCTGTGCTTGCACACATCCCCAGGCTGGGCAGCCGTCACTCCAGCCTCTCCAGGATGTTCCCATCTTCCCCAACTGGCACCCCTGTCCCTGGCACCCCGCTTTCCTCTCGCCTCACTCCTGGACCCACTCTTCTACTCCCCGCCTCCTGGTTGGCCACGGAGTAGCCCATAGACGTGGAATCATGTGGTGTCTGTCCTTCTGTGACCGACTTAGCATCGTGTCTTTAAGGTCACGTGTGTTGTAGCGTGCCCCAGAATCGCCTCCCTGTTACAGGCTGAGCCAGGGTCTCATGGCTGTCTGTACCCCCTTGTAGCCATCCCCCCGCCCCCCGGAACGGGGGTCACGTGGGGAGGGGAGGTTTTGCAGGCACCCACCGGAGGAAGGTGGCCGAGGGAAGGCCTGGGCTGAGCAGTGGCACCATCGCATGCCACCAGGCCCTTCTCCCGACGCCCTCCCCTGGCCCCCCTGCTTCTCGGCGGCCGCATACCTGGCCGGCAAGCCCAGGTCCTCCTGGTTGTAGGACGATGTGCTCATGATTCTGTGGATGAGGTGGAGGATCGGCTCGCCAGGCTCCGGCTCTTCCTTCTGAAAAGGCAGAGAGCCAGGCGTGAGGCCCTCCCCCGCACAGCGCCAGGAAGCGTGGGAGGGAGGGAGGGAGGGAGGGACAGAGGGGGGGAAAGACGGGGGAGCCCTGCCATCCCCACTCAATGTCTCTCTCCAGCGTAACCCTTCGGCCTGGGCTCAGGGAAGATGGCCTGCATTTTAACAAGGCGTCTGGGTGGATTTTAACGAAGACCCTCCCACAATGTTTGGAGAACATTAGCTTTCCGTTTCTGCACTTCACTAGTGTTTTAATCAGATGTTACTGACTTCAAGAATGAAAGGAATAGATATACTCCCGCCAACTCGGAAGCTCGCCAGGCCAGTCGCTGTGAGTGGCACTCTGATTTGCTTGTGGGGACTCACATGTGAATTTCACGGCCAAATCTTTTATGGAAATACCTTTATTAGGACCTTGGTTAGAATCTCCAACAAGGCTATTATGACTGGGAACATTACTTGCAAAATATTCTGACTTTTGCTAATGTTATACAACAATATCTCTTTAAAAATACTATTATGTAAGTTTTACATATACAACATTATAATTCAACACGTGTAGACATTGAAGAGCGATCACCCCCAAAAGCCTCGTTACTCTCCATTACCATTCCATGGGCCCCTGTGACCCCGTCACATGTCCTACCCCGTTAACTCTGTTCACCGCCCATCTGTCCTCGGCATCTATTAGGTTTCTTTCTTTCTTTCTTTCTTTCTTTCTTTCTTTCTTTCTTTCTTTCTTTCTTTCTTTCTTTCTTTCTGTTTCTTTCTTTCTTTCTTTCTCTCTTTCTTTCTCTCTTTCTTTCTTTCTTTCTATTTTTTTAAATTTTCACATGAGTGAAGTCACATATTATTTATCTTTCTCTTTCTGACTTATTTCATTTCACATTACACCTTTAAGGCCTATCCATTTTGTCAAAAATGGCAAGATTTCATTATTTTTTATTATCGAACAGTATTCCATGTATATGTAACCACAGTGTATCTCTCCATTCATTGTTGGACACTGAAGTTGCTTCTATATCATGACTACTTTAAGCAGTGCTGCATGAATACAGGGGTGTATATATCTTTTCAAATGAGTGTTTTCATATTTTCTTCATGTACATATCCAGAAGTAGAATAATAGCTGGATTATGTGGTAGTTCTATTCTTAATATTTTGAGGAACCTCCATACACTTTTCCATGTGGCTGATTCAACTTACAGTCCTACCAACAGTATACAAGGGTCATATTTTATCCATGTTCTCCCCAACATTTATTATTCCTTATATTTTTATAATAGCCATTCTACAGGTTTAGATTTGAAGTTCCCTAATAAATAGTGATGTTGAACATCTTTTCATGTACCTATTGGCCACCTGTATGTCTTCTTTTGAAAAAATGTCTATCCAAATCTCTGTCCACTTTTAGTGGGTTTACTTTTTATTGCTGCATGATTTCTTTATATAGTTTTGAACATTAACCCTTTATTGGATGTATGATTTGCAAATATCTTCTCCCATTCAGTGGGTTGTCTTCTTTTCTTTATTGATCCCAGAGAGGCAGGGAGAGGAAAAGGGAGAGATAGAAACATCAATGAGGAGAGAGAATCATTCATCGGCTGCCTCTTGCACACCTCCTACTGGAGATCGAGCCCACAACCAGGGCCTGTGCCCTGACCGAGAATCAAACCATGACCTCCTGGTTCATAGTTTGATGCTCAACCACTGAGCCACGCTGGCTGGGCTGTCTTTTTGTTTTAAGGATGGTTTCCTTCACTGTACCAGAAAGTCTTTGTTTTGTTGTAGTCCCTTTTATTTACTTTTCCATTTTTATTTTGTTCCCTTGCATTTGTAGTCAGGCCCACATAAACATCAAGGCTTTTCGTGTCCTACCTGCATGAGGCTTTCCCACGTAGAATCTTCAACGGGTCCAAGGAGGGTGCAAGGAGTTTCATTGTTTCGGGTCTTCGTTCTGCTCTCTGGGCTTCCTGGACCTACCTGTCTATTTCCTTTTCCGAATTAGGGATGTTTGGAGCCATTATTTCCTCAGATAATTTTCAATGCAAACCTAGTTAATCTGAATGTGTGTGGATCTTTTATTTCCTCCCTGCCTTGGCCCTTCCTCTGGTTATATCCTACCTGCATAGAATCTTCAATGGGTGTTTATTAGCTAAAATACAGTAAAGGCTGGGGTCCATTCGGTAACAGGTATAAGTAATTAGCTTTCATTTTTCCCACACAGTTTCTCCCACCGTCTGTCCTCTGAGGGCTTCTAACTAACCCAGGGCGCTCTCTGCACCTGCGCTCCCTCCGCTGAGTTTTGTGGCTTTGCCTGTTAATCTTTTCTCTTACCCTGTGAACATCACCAGGCTCAGAGATGGTGGGAACCACTTTCGTGTTCTTCGCTGCCTCAGGAAAGTGTGTTTTGGGCAGGGATTCTGAAGCTCTCTACCTCCTCCATACCTGTCTAGTCTTAGGGCAGTCCTGCTCACTCACTCACCTCGCACTGTGGCTCAGTCCCCCAGCAGGATTCGGTGATGGCTATGATGGTGGAGTTGGTGGACCGGTCCAGCTCGACGCTACTCCCCTTGGGCCCTCTGGGAGGCTTCCAGGTCGACTCTGGGCTCTCCGTGTCGGCCCCCATGGCTTTGTCATCAAACAGCTGTTTGCCCTTTTCTTCTCTGATGTCCTCTCTCAGCACAAACTCATAGTCATCAGTCGCCGCCTCCTCACCCAGGTACTTTTCCGACTTAGGTTCGATATCATGAACTACTAATCGGATGAGAAGATCTTGCTTGTCCTGAACATCTTTCAAAAGCTCCACCTTGGAGATATCAGGCTTCCTTATATTCTGAAAGGAATTTCGGCCAACAGGCTGAAATGGAAGTGACAGTGAATATTAAAAACAAGTGCCTCCGTCCCTTTTCCCTGTCGTTCTATGGTCTGAGAGCCATGTCAGCATGATTTATAGTTTCAATTTAAATACCGTTCCCTTCCCTGCCACTCACTTGTATGTTAGCAATATTTTAAGAAGAATCAAATGAAAATTATGAGAAATGCTTGGTGTCTGCCATCATCTCTTTTGCACTTGGAGATCATATTAATCTCCCATGACTTACTTCAGAGTATAGAAGGTCTGTAACAGGTCCTTTTTTCTTAAACTTGAGATTTTGCTACAGTATAATTTACTTTTTATCCACTTACTTCTGAAGTTTTGTAACAGAAGTAGCCGGGGTAATCTACTTTTCAAAAATTCTAGATAAGGAACCACAGAGGAACCTTTTATTCTCCAGTAAAAACCTGGTTATCAACTACTTTTAATTTTTAAAAGATTGATACCAAAATTGTGAACGTTTTTGATTTTGATCCCTATCCTTCTGCCCCTGGTTCTCTGGACATGTATTTTTCAAAAGAATGTTTAGAACATACATCTCCACTCTTCTCGCCTACCTCATCAAATCTCACTTTCTATTCTCCGTGTCAAAAGACAGTTCAAAGACATCGATGATTAAATATAAATAAGAGCGTTTCCCGATGATGCCACACAGCCTCTAACCTGACTTACTAATCGCTAACCTCAACATGCCTTTGCGACGTGGTAAGTTCGTTTTAGGAAAAGTGTCCTAAAAGAACATAAACAACACATAGAAACTGCCTTCTTAGGAAATGAAAACCAATTCTGATTTTCTGCGTTACTGGAGGGAACTGGTGGCTAAGAAAATCCGAAGTCCTTCTATGTGCTTTGGGATTTGTTCCTGTGTGTGGTTTTAATAATGTATGTGCCTCGTGTGTGGGACTTTGTCACCTCAAAGCAGAAAGGAAAGCCCGGAGGTGGAGCAGACAGTGGTCTGGGTCTCTGTCTTCCGTCTTTGGTTCCTCCGTGCGGAGAGAGACCGTATTGGTCGTACCCAGATTGATACAGGTCACATGTCTTAGCAGAGCTCGCTATGTCTGCATCTTTACTTGTAAGTTTTATGTTTAGGATGGCTTTTCTTTCCCTTAGAGGACAGAGGATGGGGTAACTATTTGGGTTAAGTAGTCTCTTCCTGCTTCCTTCGGTCTATAAAGACTTAAGCAAAGAGAGCTGGTCACTAAGGGTACTATTTGTGACAGAAAATTCTACCGATAATTAAAAACTGATTTTGAGTAGTGTTACTCCACAGTCTGTTCACACCCTCTTGCTCCCGAGAGAGTACTTGTAAGTAAAGGAAGACTACCAAGTTGCACGCTAGTGCAATGATGAGAACCCGCGTGGAACAGGAACGTTTGAGCCAGAAAGGATTGGTCCAAAAGGTTTAGGATGTAGTAGATGAAATTAGGGTCGCAGCCCAGGATAAACTCGGTTATCTGGGTATGAAAACATAAAGCCCTCGGTAACATGTTTACGGAACCTGAGACTGAGTCCCGGGGGCTGCAGGGTGGGGCTGGGGAAGTTCGCCTCCAGTGTGTGCTTCAGGGAGCATGGTTCTATACGTTTTTTTCCACCTCATTTTCCAGACCACAGATTACATACCTGGACACACATAGTCATCCTGTGAACGAGCACCATTAGAACAGGGGCTTCGATACAGACGATGAATGAATGTGCAGTGGATCAGTGTCACCCCACTGGCCAGACAACCCTGTCCTCAGTGGCGCAGTGTCCTTGTAACAAGGACATTATTTTGGCATTTTATAGTCCCAGGTTTAATGTGTGGGGCCCAAGTGTGAGTGGCAGGGCAGAGCTAGATCTACAGAGAGAGGACTCGGGGTCGTAAACGTGGCAGCATCCGGGCTGCTGGGTCCAGAAAAAGGGGAGGAGAGGGAATAACCGTGTACTTCTTTGCAGTATAGAAGAAATTGAAAATGGCTAATGTAACGAAGATTGAATAGTAAGAAACAAGTATAATCTAAGAGTTTGTCGTCTACTGTTTGTTGACATGTTGCTAAAAGCCAGAAGGTTACTACGGTGGTGGAGCTGTAAGCCTGAGCTATGTTAGATAGTTTTTGGACCTCCATGTGTCTTGATAGCCTAGCTGTCCCTTTGAGATGCCTTTCGACATCCATGGTAAGAACTACAGGAACCACGTGAGATTGTGCTTCTTCTGAATCTTCAAATGAAGATTATAACCATATTCAGCCTGCTTGTACTGTGTAGGGTATGTCCCTGTATTTCCATTCTATTTAAAAAAACAAAACACCAAAAAAACAACAACAACAAAACAAAACAGTTTAAAAGGATTGTCTTAGGAACACTAGCCTGAGACCGTGAGAGGGAACCACCTGTGTCGAAGTCCCAGAAAGTCAGATGCCTGCAGGGCTGACCCAATTCGCCAGCAGCGGCAACAGAAAGCGTCCCAAATACCTATCGAGGGGGAGAGTCACAGAGCCCCCTCACCTCAGTCTTCCCCCTGTTTCCCTGTGGTTGGATTTACACTCACCTCTAAGGGTTTCACGTCTAGATGCCCCGACCTGGTCAACGAGGTGCGCCTCTCTTTCTTTATCTTTTCCGCAATGGTTGTGTCTGAGGGGTAGTAACACTTCCCCTGTATGGATGCTCTCCTCACTTCTGCGATGCTGTGTCCAGTGTTCTTTAGACAGTCCACCTGAAGCTTCTCCAAAGGTAGAGTTTTTACCGAGATGACCGCTAAGTGTTCTGAGAGAATGGCGGGGTCTATTTTGAGGGGCTTATTCCCAATGTGGGGAACAATTTTAAGTGGCGCATCCTCCCCAGATGAAGTGTGTTCTGGACTTTCATTCTTCAGGTCAGGGCTCATGTTGGAAGCATGTTCCTGTGCCTTCTGAACAATTCTGTTCACATCCAGGTCTCCGAAGGGGTGCGCGTTGGGATTCCGGGAGCAATCTGTGTCCGTGCCCAAGGAGGCCTCGGTCACGCTGTGGATGATCAGGTCAGCCACCTTTTTCGGGAAGACCCTGTTGGTGCCTCGGATGTCGTAGTAGAGGTCCTTGTAGCTCCCGGACTGGAGCAGCACATTGCTGTAGATGGAGTCGATAACCTGAGAGATCATTTCGACACTTTTCGGGTGTAAAACCTGCCCTTCGGAGTCAGCGGCCACGAGGCTAATGTTGCTTTTGGAAATCTCGGCGGTCACAGATTTGGTCAGCTGAGATGCAATTTTATTTAACTCGGGCTTCGACAAGTTCTTGGCGTCTTTGCTCGAGGCACTCGGCAACTTCACTAACTTGGCCAAGAACAGGGCCAATGCTTCCTCTAAACACGTGGCATCCAACGTGGAACCCTTTTTGGAGGAAGACTTGTCCTGGGGCTTAAACTCATCGACAGTTTTGACCACCTTTTCCATAATTTTGACCGCTTCCAGAACCAGTTCTGAGCTCAATACTTCTTCCTCTCCTTGCGGCTGAAATTTAGAATTGGAAATCTCCTTCACCATCAAGAAGCCGATGATGTCAGAGAGGACGTTGCTCTTCCCCATTAAGTCTTTGAAGATGGACGTGTGGGAGCCGGAGTGCTTTAACACCCGGCTGTAGACAGAATTCACGACCTTTTTGATCGTTTCGTTGTCCGCTAGCGGCACCGTAGGCAGTTCCTTGGCTGGTGGTATGATCTTGATCTTGCTTTTCGAGATAAATTCTTGCAGGGAAGTTAATATTTTGGACATGATGTTTTGCATTTCAGTTTCCAGAGATTTGTTTCTTTTCCTGTCCACCTTGGGGAACGCCGATAAAAGCTTGCATAGGAACTGGACGGCAATCTCCTCTATGACGTTGTAATGCAGCCTGCGGGCCGGCGTGGGAGGAGGCTGGGGCGCGTTCATGCTGCGGAGGACGTCCTTGAGGATGTTCTCGATGATGCTGTCCACCTCCGCGCACTGGCACGGCGTCAGCTCTCCCGAAAAATAGCTCTGCAGCTGGTTCCCGGACACTTCCCGGAGCACCAGCTCCACGATGGACTCCGAGAGGATCCGGCAGCCGCTGGCCACACACTTGCGTATGGTCTCCTGCGACCCGAACTGGGACCGGAGGTTCTCATAGATAGAAAGGGCCACCAGCTGGGTGACCTCCTCGTCATTGGGGTGCAAGGACTCCACGTACCGAATGGTCATGTCTTCGTCCTTGGAGATCTCTGCCATGACGGTGCCCAGCAGCTTCATCTGGAGGAAATCCAGTTCCGTGAGCCACCCGCCCTCCGGGGCGGCGTCTGCTGTGGTTTTGGGCGCGATGGAGAAAATCTCATGCAGAAGCGCAGAGATCACGCTGTGTAGAAACTCATGGGGCAGCAGGATGGTGTACGGCGAGGACGTCTGGCACTCCTTGCTGGCCGTCCGGACCGCCTTCTGGACCTTTCGGATGACGTCCTTACGTTCCAGAGGCAGGCACGCCGCCGCCAGGACCCGGTCGCTGGGCTCCAAGTTCAGCTGGTGCTGAAACGCCTCACTGATCATGGTGCTGGTCAGTCTTTTTGCTATATTTCCCCCGTTGCTCTTTATATTCTGGCGGAGGGAGTCTGGAGACTTGAATTCCTTCAAAATACTGCACACGGAAGAGTGAACGACTTTGTTAACCAACGACTTATCGATGGCCGGGATCCTATCCAGGAAGGACAGCACCTCCAGAGGGATTTTTTTCATCACTTTGTGCACTTGTGACGTTTTCCCCGCTGCCGCCACACGCTTGGCGGGAGGGGAGGTGCCTGCCGCCGCGGGCTCTTTCTGCTTGGGAGGCCCTTTAGCAGCTGGCGGGCCTCGGCCTCTGGGCGGGGCCAGCGGGCTTTCTCTTTCTGGCCTGAACACCTTGATCTGTGCCTTGGACAGCTCCTTCAGCATCGAGTCCAGGAGCTGCATGGCCGTGTCCTGGAGGTCGGCTTGGTGCTGGCCGCCGCTGGCACTCCGGCCTCTGCCAGCTGTCTGTGCTTCGGGCAAGACACCAAGGATCAGCTTGCTCACCATCTCGATGATCACGTCCTCCAGAAGTTTCGCGGGGAAGATCCCAGGCTTGCTTTTCGGAGGGTTCTGAGCGCTGTCCGGTTTCCTGGGCTCGTTCTTAGTCTCCTTCGCTTCCGCTTTCTCTTTCCCTCCCCCCTGTTTTTTCTCTTTCTCTCTCGCTCCCTCCGTATACGCTTCTTCCTCCTGCTCCAGGGCAGGGAGGTCTCTGCCGCCCGAGAGGGACAAGTCCCTGATGGAGACAGACTTGGCAAAATCCTTGCGGGCCTCTTGGGGGACCTGGACCCTATCGCCAGGGGGATGTTGGGCATGTGACTGTTCCGATTCTGGAGCGAAATAGGTTTCTAAAATATTGTCGTAAATATTCTCCGTGATACTCTGGACGTGTTCATAGTCCGCAACTTGTTTGTTTGTATCGACCAGGGGGCAGCTGCCTTTTCTGTCCACGAAGGTCAGCTTTGGAGTCAGCAGGCCTTCCGTGGTGGTCGATGCATCTGCCACATGGAGTTGCACAGGAAACAGAGAGGGCTCATACTCCTTTCTCAATGCACCCATTCTTCTCTGGTCCAAACCCGGTCCAAGCACTTTCTCCTTCCACTCTGTCGCAACGGCAGCTCCCGGGGTCTGTGTGTACACCTCAGCGCACTGCTTCTCTTCGCGCATTGACACCGACTTGCTTTTCTTCTCGGGCTCATTGTTTTTCTGTGCTCCCTTCAGATCTGACTTCTCACTCTCTTTACTCTTCGCACTGGTCGTCGGAGAGGTAACCACTGCTGCATCCTCAGTGTAATTTTTAATTGAAACCTGCGTTTTCTTTTCATTCTCTTTCTTTTTAGTTGCCACACCTGCCGGCGACCCCAACAATAGGCTCACCAGGTTACACTTCATTGTTCTCGTCAGAGAGGCCACTTTCCGGTCTGGGGACTCGCCTTTCCTCACGGGCATCTCCTCGCTCGGGAGACTCCTCTTTCTGTTTGCCGTGCCTCTGTCCGGTTCCGCAGTTCCCGGCACCTGCTTCCGGCCCGAGGGGGGAGAAGTGTATTTGTAGGATTGCGCTGAGAAAGCCAGCTGGTTTCCTTTGGGGCCCGTGCTACTCGGGCCAGCGGTTTTCTGGGGCAGGTGTTGAACCCTTTGGGTGATGGGCTCCGGGTTTAGAAATGAGAAGAAGGTGGAAGACCAGTCTCCTGAAAACAGGGGTTGGATTTTGAAGGCAGAGATTGCCTTTTGGGCTAGTCCAGCAATCGTTTCCATGAGCTCGTGACCTTCTTCATCCTTCTGAATGTCATCCGAGTCGTACTTGCCTATGAACTGGTCGTACACAAAGTTGGATATCTTATCCACCGTCTCTTTATCAACCGGTGGGAAAGCAAAGACCTCTTCAGCCTTCGGTAGAACTTTCACTTCGCTCTTCCTGAATTCTCCTATAAGAGAGTTTGCGAATTTTACAGCCAACCCCACCAGGTCTGTCTCCGGCGCCCCTTCTTCCTTAGGCTCTTCCGTAATACTTAGGAGGGAGTAAAACTTGCGAACAAGGTCAACCACCACGTCTTCCAAAAACGTAGCTGAGTAGAGAGAAGTCTGAGTCTTCTCCTTCGCAGGCGTGGTGAGTGCAGAGCCCCCGTCGCCCTGTAAAAATGGCCTCAGATGGTGGTCCATGATTTCCTTCATAATGAAACCTGCGGCTTTGCTGAGGAACGAGCCTGCCTTTTTGTCGGCGTCCTTTTTCACTTCAGCTTGAAATTCAGGTTTTTTCAAGATATTGTTACATATTGAGTCCACTAAGTTCTCGATCACGTCCAGCTGGGTGCTCTCGGCATTCTCCTCCGCCGTGGCAAGGCGGACCTCGTGTTCCGTGATCTCTTTGATGATGTCATCCGTCAGCTTTGAGGCTGCAGCCGCGAACCCGTCGTCGTCCGGGGAAGCGGCCTCCTCTCTGGGCTCGCGCGCCCGGTGGGCAGGGGGGAAGATGCTCCCGATGAGCTTGGACACGATGGTCTCCAGCAGCGCGCGCGGCAGCACCGTCATGCACGGGGCGGCGGGGCTGGCCTTGGTGATGATGTTCAGCACGTTTCGGATGATGTTATCGGTTTGGAGGGACGCGCAGGAAGAGGACACCAGTTCTCCCGACACCAACGACTGCACCTGCTGATCGTAGATTTCTTCCAACAGTAAATGGTAAATTTTCCTGCCAAAGGAAGTCGTGTCCCTCTGCATGACCTTGTAGACCTGAATCAGAGATTTGTATTCACCCAGTATCTTCTCATAAATCAGGTTGGCTGTTTTTTGAACCATTTCTTCGAATCTTGCGGAAGAGCACATGTCATTGTCCAAATAATTCGAAACCACGATCTCCGACGTGGTGAACTCCAGGACAATCGATTTTACTAAGGTCGTCACGATGTCAGTGATTTTGCCTTTCACGATGTCCGGCTCCTCAGCCGCCAGGACGTTGTGGGAGAACGCGTACAGGAGTTTACACAGCAGCTCGGCGATGACCTCCTCCAGGAAGGCTGCCGAGTTCACGACGAGAGCCAGCGACCCTTGCTGAGCATCGGCTGCTACCTGTTTGTTCTCAAGGTCAACCATAGCAGGGAGGCGTGTCTTATCTCCAGGTAAAAACGACTGGAGGTGATGGTTAAATATTTCCTTGATGATAAAACTCGCTATCTTCGAAACGGGCATCTTACTTATCCCTTTCTTATCCTTCGTGAGAGACTGGTAGAGCTTTGAGCGTGAAAGCTCGGCGTAGATGGAATCCACCATGGACTGGATGTCTCTCTCGGACATCATGCTCTGTTTTTGACCACCGTGTTTGACGATGCAGATTGCGTGTTTGGAAATGATCGACATGATCTCGTGTATAAGTTTTAGGACGGAATCACTTAACTGGGACTTGGAAGTGCCCCTGCCTTCCGCGCTGGCGGCCAGCGGGCCCACCTGCGAGACCAGCTGCGTGACAACCTTCTCCAGGTGGGTGTGCGACAGCATGGTGGTGTAGATGGTCGACGCCTGTCTCTGGAACCGTGACTTAGTGATGTAACCATGGACTTTCTTTATCAGAACGTCGACGTTCAGTGTGGTGTATGACTTGAAACGGAGCTTTCCCACCAGCTTCGGGTGAATCTGGAAATCAAACGTGTGGGCCAGGATGCTTTTGGTCACCCTGGCTGCCAAGGTCTTGGTGTCGTTTAGAAAATCGTAATCGGGCAGGATGTCCATTTCGTATTCCTGCAGCACTTTGCTGAACACCATGTCCACGATGCTCTGGAGGACGTGGCTCTCCACGGGAGGCAAGCAGCACTGCTCCTCGGCGTCCTCCAGGATGCGGACCTGGGCTCTTGAGAGCTCTTCCGCTATCAGATAGATGAGCTTCCTGGCTTTGTCCAGAAGCTCGTCTTCCGAGTCTTTTGCTGGTTTTGTTTGCACGATGCCCAACACCCTGTGGAATATCTTTCTTAAAACCCCGAAGATCACGTCTTCCAGAAATGCTGCCGAGTAGACATTTTCAGGCGGCTGGGGCCTGCGCTCGACGGCAGGAATCCAGGGCCTGCGCTCGACGGCAGGAGGCCAGGGTCTGCGCTTGGGGGCAGGGAGGGTGTGTGCGGGGGAAGGCAGCGCCTTCCATTTCACAAACGGCTGCAGGTGCTGTTGACAAATATGTTTGATGATGAAACCTGCTATTCTGTCGATGAGAACGTTATTGCTGCCTTTGATATTTTGTTTAACCGACTCCTGAGATTCGGAGCTCTGTAAGATGTTTTCGAAGACGGAGTCCACCAGGTGCTGGACATCATCTTCTGAGTAAACCAGCTTGGCTTCCTCCTCGTCCTTTGAGCACTGGATGTCGTGCTGAGAGATTTTCATCCTAATGTCACTGATTATGTTGGAAGCGATTTCGTTGAAATTCACTCTTGGTTTGTCTTTTAGAGTTTCTGTGCTTGGAGCAAAGTCGGATGGGGAAGAAAAGATTCTAGACAATAGTACTCTGATCATGTCTTCCAAAAAAGTGTACGGCAGCAAGGTGTTATACGGAGATAAACTCTGGCTCGGTGTGGAGGGTTTGCTGGCGTTACCGATGACGTTCTCAGCCGTGGAGATAGAACGGGAGGAGGACAGGTCGCCAGAGAACAGCGGGTGGAGGAGGTAATCGGAGATGGTTGCGACGGTTAGGTTGGTGACATTTTCCACAAACGTCTTCCCATCTTTGGACTCGGTGTCCACCTCGGGGTCCAGCCCGTGCTGCTGTAACACGTTTTTGTAAACGGAGGAGACGAGCTCATCCACCATGTCTGTGCCCACAGAGGGGCCGGCGCTCTCCCTGCCGCCACAGAGCATGTGAGTCGTGGCTTTGTCAAACTGGGTGCTTATGGAGCTCACTATTTTCTGTGCCAAGTTTTCCAGCTTGGTGTCCGCGTTCTGCTTGGAGCTGAAAATCTTCGATAAGAGTTTGGTCACGATTTCCCCTATGAACGTGCCAGGGTGGGCGCCCGAGGGCGAGGGGCTCATGGGCCTGTGCGACTCCGTGACCTCACTAAGGACCCGCTTCACCATGTTCGAGATTGTGTCCAGCGGCGTCGTCGGACCGGGCAAGCCTTCCTCACATAAAAATGGTTGGAGATGGTTCTCGACGATCTCCTGGATGATAAAACTGGCTATCCGGTCCACCATACCTGGGCTTCGGCTCACGAGGCCCTTCTGGATGGCGTCAAGGGAGTCAGACATCTGCATAAGGTTACGATACACCGCATCCACCATCTTCTGGGTGTTTTTGCCTGTGCATAGCTGTGGGTTGTCACACATAGTGAACCAAATTTTGTGTTTGGAAATGGCTGAGAGGACCTTGTTGATGATACAGTTGGACATCTCACTGAAATCTGAGCTCACGCACTCCTTCCTTCCCAGCGCCGAGGAAGCCCTGCTGGGCGGGGCAGTGAGTTGAGCGATGAGCCTCCTGGTGGTGTCCTCCAGGAAGGAGTGCGGCACCCGGGTGCTGTAACCTCCTGAGGCCCTGGATCTGCAGGCAACCCTCCTCAGGGACCCCTGCAGCTTCCGCAGGATGATGTCCGCCTCGAGAGGGCAGGGGGAGCCAGGGCTGAGACTTTCCCGGAAGCAAGGCGGGAGCTGGTAGTCTAAGACCTCTAACAGGATGCTGTTCGTTATTTGTCCTGCTAGCGAGGTGTAGTCGTGTGCCAGGTTCACCCCGCAGGCCACTTTCAACTGGTATTTCTGGAGAACATCGGGGTAAACCGAGTCAACAACCCTGCGCACCAGGGCCTTTTGGACGGGCGGGAAGTACAGCCTCTCCTCCACGTTCCGCAGGACAGCGACCTGCGCGCGGTCGAACTCCCTCACCACGTTGTTGACAAGCAGAGTGTTCATCTCACAGAGCTGGGCCTCGCTGATGCTCTCATTGCCGCCCCCCAGGGAAGTGGAGAGACTGAAAAACAGTTCCGAAATGATTTCCTCCAAAAATGTGGCCGAATAAATACTCGTACACCCACTCCCCAGACGCAGCTTGCTGTGGATGGCTGTTCCCTGCCTTCTACGCGGTGATGCAGAAGAGGCACTTGCTGAGCACTTCCTGCCAAATGGTGATTGTGTTTTGGGGCGGACCACGCTGGAGAGATTTAGGGGTCTGGTCAGAGCATGACCCTCACAACTGGTGTGGCCGGCAGAACCTTTACCTTGTCTGAATGCTGCGAATCCTGGCCTTTTTGCTTTTGTAAAACCCAGCTGTCTTTCTTGCGTTCTGCCCTCTAAATGCTTGCTTGTACCAGGTGTGCTGTGAGGGAGTTGAATATTTTGACACAGTTTGTCCATCAGGGACTTCACCAAGCTGTGGGAAATGAGGGTGAGCATAGAGTCTGATGACAATACATCTGGATCCATTTCTGCCAGATTTTCTAAAAGATCTGACGTAGAGTCTCCTTGGAGCTGTTCACAGCCCATTGCCCCCTTACAGTCACCCAAGTCCTCGTCTTCTACACGCTGAAGCATTTTAAAAAGCTGGCATTCTTCGGCAGAGATTCCATCAGAAGGAGGGCCATCACCAAGAAATACAGTGTTGGTGCATTTTTCCAAAAGCGTCCTGATAAGTTTCTCACACACGATGTTGAGAAGAAAGGCGGATTTGGGGGTGAGCCCTACATTATTACTCGAGGATGATAAAGACTTCCTTGCTTTTTCGTAAGAATCCATGGGCTCACCTTGGTGTTCATCTGGTAAAAATAGATCTAAAACAATATTGAAGACCTGATTGACGACTTCTTTGGATTCACGAGTTTTCAGGCTACTGACGATTCTGTCTAACTTGTATGCCAGGTAATTCAATTTATCTTTTTGAATGAGATGTTCGTTTTGGTGAGTAGATGATTCCAAATTCCTGCAGCTTATCTGCCTTTTCATGATGTTTGTTTTGTTGCACATGGACACGCTGTTGCTCCTGAGCATGGACACTGGTTTACTCCTTCCACTGCCTTCAAGATGGTGAGTTACTCCTATCACTTTGGACAGGACATGAATCACTCCTATTAAGAGATCCTGGAAGAGATGGTCAAAGTCAGTGGCAGTGACTCCTGGGCAATAAATGTACTTTTCTGGGGAAGAAAACATTTGCTGTGCAGTGTCAGGCTCTATGATGTTACTGTTGAAAAGGATTTTGGTAATGATTTCGGAAATATTTAAAGCAAGTTCCCCAATAGAAATCGATCTGTTTCCAAATACTTGCGAATTAATGGAAATAATCTTGTTATAGCTTGAAGTTTGGCTTTCCCATGCCTTCTCCCTTTCTCTGCCGCATTGGATGCCATCAGAAATGCTCGAAATTAAATGGCAAATGACAGACTCGGTGAGATGTTCACAAAGTTGGCAAAGTGAAGAATCGTTGTATATGCTTCTTAGACGCTGCTCTGACTCATACGTTTTCCTTGACAGTGCAGAAATAATCGCCACCATCTCACTGGACACTTCAAAAAGAAAATACAACTTGTAGCATGCATTAAGAGAAGTGTGGAAAGTTCAATATATCAGTCACTGTTTACATATGAATTTCACCTTGGGAACACTTCATAAAGAAAAATTTAGTCAAGAAGGAAATTGGGTTTTCTTCTGGTATTTACTTCCCACCTTGTGGAATTATGACTTTAGCCAGGAAATTGAGAGAATTAACCTTGAAAAACTAAAATTCCAAGTCAAGTGCTGGTGTCTGACTTGCTTTAGATGGTCATGGGCTCTAAGTTGGAAATTCTGGGGCAGAAACATGAGTTTCAAGAGATGAGTTTTACATCCTCGCATGTCCACAGGGACAAAGGGGGACCTCATGTAATTACTGAGGACATGTTTTGCGTCAAACCATTTCATGGTATGCTGTGTGTTATTACTCAGGACACTAAGGAGTTATGTGGCCCTAAGAACACAATGGAGCAGAATTGTGCTCACTGTGGAAGTGTAAGGGATGCAAAGCCATGGCAGGACTTGACTAACCCCCAGAGGGTAGGTTGTCACTGAAATGGGAGGCCAAGACAGCCAGGTGGAGGACTCCCTTCTCTCTTCCACTCAACCGCATATTTACTGCAAATCGTACCCCTAAATCGGGGAGGCCAGCTTCTTGGAGGGCTGGTTAGAGCGCCAGCCTTGGCTCTCATCACTCCCTCAGGATGTACTCGTCTATTCCACCCCTGCGTGTGGAAGGAGACAGGTCTCTGTGGAGGTGGGCGGGGTTTAGCTGAGCTTTGACTGTTTGAGAAGATGGAGGGAGCGAAGAAGGAATACTCCACATGAGAGGAGGACCATGAGCGGGATCACTGGAAGGCACCGGTCACCAATGGGATGGAGTCCGCAGTCTGCTTTGGCCGAAACTGGTTTGGCTCAGCGGATAGAGCATCGGCCTGTGGACTGAAAGGTCCCAGGTTCCATACTGGTCAAGGGCATGTATCTTGGTTGTGGGCACATCTCCAGTGGGGGGTGTGCCAGAGGCAGCTGATCGATGATTCTCTCTCATCCATGTTTCTAACTCTCTCTCCCTCTCTCTTCCTCTCTGTAAAAAATCAATAAAATATATTTTTAAAAAAAGAAAAAATGAAGTCTGATTTGGGTGGCTTTGTTTTCCTCTATTAAGTCCAGTCAGGCCATACTGGGAGACGGCCCGATACAACTGCTCACCTCGGAAAAATGCCAGTTTTAGGCTGGAAAATGACCTCTGCTCACAGGTGGCAGGTCTGGTGGTATGTGATCTCATATTTCGAATGTTGGGCAAATGATGGTTCTGGACTGGTGATATAGCTTACTGGTAACTGGAATTATTGATCCAGCTCAGGGCTATTACAGTATTATCACATTCCATTTTATGCAATTGCCAATAATCAACAGTTTGGACATGCAAGAATGGCTATTACATTTGGTTAAACTAACAGGTGCAGGCAAGCATTCTTAGAAAGAGAATGAAACTGTCTTTGTGAGAATGCGTCTGTAGTACCACACCTAGCAGTAATGTGAGAAGACTCCAGTGTAAACAGAACGTCTTTAAGAATGTGGCTCGGGGCTGAGCATCAACCTATGGCCCAGGAGGCCGTGGTTGGATTCCCGGTCATCAGGGCACAGGCCCGGGGTGCGGGCTGGCTCCCCAGCGTGGGGCGTGCAGGAGGCAGCCGATCCGTGATTCTCTCTCATCACTGATGCTTCTCTCTTTTGGTCCCTCTCTCTTCCTCTCTGAAATCAATAGAGGTAATATTAAAAACAAAAACAAAATCAATAAAACCCCAGATGTTCAATGCCACTGCTCTTATAAACTGTGACTAATACTGGCAAAGATGTCACCTGTGCACTGTGAAAACACGAGTTGCTAACCTGCAATCAGCTAGCTGTGGCTTTGGCATGAAGAAGCCACGCATGAGAATGTTAAAAACTCTTTGGAGCCCATGCCCCGTGCTCCACCCGGCTCTCACACAGTCCCGTTACCTCCATCTGCGCTGTGGGGAAATGACCACCGCACCCTTCCACGTTCCAACCCCGTGGACATGGGACTCTTTGCCAGGGTCCTGACATAGTAAGGAGTACCAAGCCCCCACTTTCAGAAAGATGGTCCAGGCAGCTCCTTCTAGAGACCCTTAAACACATCTTTTTTTTTTTTTTTTTTTTTTTTTTCTAAATTACATCAACATTTACAGGAAGTTCTCTCTTTTGCTTACCTCTAGATTTGAAGTTCTGGAAATAGGTGACCACACATGTGGTTACATGTCTTGCTACCAAATTAATTTCATTTGGACCCAGTTCATGATCAGCAAAAGCAATGACTTCAAATTCCTTCACAGTCCTGACCTTTGGGTCACTCTTAACTTCCCACTTCTGCAGTAAAGAAAAGTCTTCCCTGCTGGCTTCCGGGTTCCTGCTTCCTCCTCTGGGGATGCAGCTGGCCCTGAGATCCCACGTGGTAAGCATGCTCTTCTTGTCACCCCCGTGTCCTCCCGGGCTTGGCGCCGACATGAAAAACGGTTTAATTGTCTCCGTGCACTCACTAACGGGTGGCTGACCGGGGAAACCGTAGCTGGACAGCACTGTGTTGACGATGTTTTCTGCCGCCAAGCATATCTTGAGCGGAGAAACGGTTGTCTGAGTTTGGTCAGGCGCACCCGCTGGCTTTGAGATACCATAATGAAACACTTTAGGGTTTTTAGCTTTTCCCATTTCTAAGAAGGACAGGCCTTGCTTTAATGCTTCTTCTGTGGACTCGGTCACCCTCCTGGACAGCTTTTGTAAGATGCTGCCTTCGGGGAGGGAGCCGGCTCCTAGCACGGCTCGATCGAATGGCCATTCCCGGGGGACACAGCCCAGGACCTTATTTCTAGAGGATGTTGGTGCGTTTGCCAAGTCAGGCCTTCCCATGGGCCCCGGGCTTCTGCCCGGGCCTTTGCCAGGGCCTCTGGCATAGGGAGGCACGTCGGGTGGAGCCCTGTACCTCTCCCTCACGTCGTCTTCAGGATAAAACGCCAAGCCGGGAACGCTAACCTGCGGAGACGCGCTCCCAAAATGGACTTCCTTTGCCTTGGGAACTTTCATATCAGTGGCCAACGCAAGGTGATTGACGATGTAGGTGTTTTCCACCTCGGGGAACAGACTCGGGAGGTTGGTGATCAGAGACTCGCTGACGTGCGTGCACTGGTCCATCAGGGCGCCGATGATCTCGCTCGCGGCCACGTTCTCATGCAGCCCGCCACCCAGGGGCTCCGCCTGGCCTATCTCCCCGTCCAGCTTGCTCTTGATGACACCCAGCATGTCCCTGGTGATGGAGACCGCGCACGTGAGCAGTTCTGAGTGGAACGCGTGAACCTGTAGGAAAACGTTCTGTGCGTTTTCCTTGGAAATAATAGAATTTGACCTGGCATCATCAGCCAGCCTTCTCAGCGACGGTGGCTTGGGCAACATCGTTTTGCTCAGCAGCCTCTGCTGGGCCGGAAACAGGTTTTCCACAGGCATCTTCACCATCTCGGAAAACTCGTACTTGCAGGTATGTTTGAACTGCAGGTCCACAAAGGACTCCAGCACGCCCAGCACCCTCTCCACCACGTCCAGGACCATCTGCTGGGCAGAGCCCAGCCACGCCGGGTCCTTGGGGTCCCCGCAGTAGAAGGGCATGCGGCCGCTGCCGAGGGCGTGCTTGGCCGGAAAGCCGAGCTTGCTCTGAGCAGCGTGTTCTCTCCTACTGCCCGGGGCTTCCTTCCCGCCCGGCGCGGCCATCTGGGACAGGAAGCACAGCTGCAGCTTCTCCAGCAGCATTTCCACGATTTCCCTCGCAAACAGGTTGATCTGCGCCTTGGTGGCCTCTGGTCTCACAGGCACCCCCTTACCAAGGCCGGGGAGCCCGCTCTCCCAGGCCTGGGGGCGCGTCAGGTTCAGAAGGGAGAGCGAATGTTCCAGTTCCTTCGATTTCATGGAGATTACAGTCAGAACGCTTTCAGCCACCACCAGCAAGCTGCACTTTTCACTTTCCATGTCGCTTGCTTCTGCCTGCCACTTGTCAAACATCTTCTTAAACAGCCCGTCTTTAGGGAAGATCTGCTCGAGCTGGGAGGAGACGTTCTCCAGGTAAAAGCAGGTCCGCGTCTCAGCGAAGCCCCCAACGCGCGCATGCCCCGGGGAGGGCTTGAGGTCCCCCGGAGCCAGAGCAGAGAACGCGCCCGGAGGGGCCAGGCCGTGGGCGCCGGGCGCGTACACCCCCTGCAGCACGGCGCGGACCAGCCTGTCTGCCGCCACGATCTGGTCCAGTGGCAACGCCTTCAGGCTGACCATGGCTCGCGACTGCTTCGCCCTCTCCATCTCGGTCACGGTGACCTCCAGGATCGCGCTGGTCACGCGCGCGGCGTGCGCCCTCAGGTCCGCGGCGGGCATCCGGGCGGCCCGCGGGCCCTTGGTGTCCCCCGCCGTGAGCAGGGGCGGCAGCCCCAGGTAGGTCTTGGACTGGCTGCCCTTGGGAATCCTCTCCCTGGGCCCCGCCTTGGCCTTGCCTTTGGCCTTGGCACCTGCAGGGCTGAGGAGCGGTTTCGTCTTCAAATTGGGCAGAGAAGTCACCTTGGATTTCGCCTTTAGACTCGTTTTAAAACTTTGCTGGAGGCTGCCCTTCGGGGTCACCTTAAGGCTCTGCAGCCTTTGGGGTTGCAACTCGTCAGCACACCTCTCCGGGGCCTCGTCCAGGTACACGGCGGCAAAGCGTGCAATCTTATCGAGAACCATCTGGACCAGGTCCTTCCCCACCTGCAGCGGCGAGGGCTGCTGGGGAGCGCCGTCCAGCAGGGTGGTGTTCTGGTCGCCCGGGGAAGGGTAGGCCTGTGGCACCAGGAGCCCAGTGGACTCACTGCCTCCTCCCGCTTGCCCCGCTTCTCCCACGCAGGATGGTGGCGTAGGAAAGGCGCCGTGGCCTTCAAAGGCTTCCTTGGGGGGACTTCCGTGTAAGGAGGTCACCACCACCGCGTACATCTCCCCCAAGACACTCTCCACGATGTCGTTGGCCGCGCTGGTCATGTGTGATTGGACGACGGTTTTGGGTGTGACGTCCGATGTTTTCGCTTTACAGGTAGACAGCGCCGTGAAGGGGGTCTCGTTGAATGGAGGCAAGTGGCCCTTGACCTTTATGACCTGTTGGTACACTTTCCTCAAAGCTTCTTTCACCGGAGCGAGCAAGGCGTCCTTTTCTCTCTGTTTGGATTCCCCACCCCTCATAAATATGTCCTCCAGCACCGCCCTCTGGCTTTCCCTCTCCACGTGCCGCTGTTCCAACGGGAACTGCGAGAGCAGAGGCAACGTGGTGCTGCCGTCCCGCTCTCTCTGCGCCAGCCGCGCTCCGTCCGGCCCGGCCCGCGGGGCGAACGCGCCGGGGCGGTCTTTCGCGTAGAACTGAATCTCCCGCGCGGACCTCTTGGCGTTTAAGACCCTCAGGGTGCTGTCGACAATCTCACTCACGACGACGTTTTCCTGGAACGAAACGTTGTTTGGATGGAGATGCGCCCTTTGGATTTCCAAGTCCAGGTCGTTCTTGATGAGCTTCAGAATGACACTGGCGATGACGTCAGCGTACTCCTGGAGACTAGCGCGGGGCAGGCGAAGGGCGGGCCCCCGTGGCTGTCTGTAGCTCGCAAACGCGGGACTTGCGAGTTCGTGGCCGAGCAGTTTCAGGACGTTCCCGGCGGACGCCCTCTGGCTCGGGTCTCGAAAAAGGCCGTCCTCCGGCTCGCCGGGCTCCAGCCCCGGGCTGACCAGCGACTTCTCCGTGGGCTGGAGAGGCAGGGTGACTAGCGAGTCTATGCTCTTGGTGGCGAAGGATTCCAGCTGGTTGACAATGGTCGTGGTGATGAAGTGAGCGTTCTCCTCACAGGGGTCAGGGGCGGGCTTCGAGGGGTCGTCCCTCTGCACCACGGCTATCTGGCTCGCGGCGGCGGCATACCCGGCCCTCCCGTTCTCGGAGGACAGAAAGCACTCTGCGTTCCCGTCGCTCTGCGGGCCCAGGAGCGGGGGCAGGCGGCACTCTACCTGTGGGAACACGTCGCAGAAGGGAAGGGGCAGTCTCGCCGAAGGAGGAGGAGGAGGAGGAGGCACGCGCTCCGGCCTCACGCCGAGCAGGACGGCCGAGCTGAGGTTGTGCAGGACAAGGTCCACGATGTCGTTGGACATCAGCATGATGTCCGACTTGGGGACGGAGAGTTGCGGGACCACCGTGTTGGCGCCCTCGACGGACAGCCGGATGTCGGCGGCGGGGGGGTGCTGGCCGGCCCGGAGGCCCCTCGGCACGGGCGCAGCGACGGCCAGGTTGTTCTGGTGCAGCGTCTTCTCGTAGATGTCACCGAGGATGCTTTCCATGATGTCCTGTATCTGGAGCTGGAGCTCTTTGCGGTACTCGGTCCTGTTGAACAGCCGTTCGACGACGCCCCCCCGCAGGCCCGCGGGGGGCTCTTCCTCGGAGTCATATTTGTCAAACTTGCCCCTGGATGAGACGATCTCCAGCACCGTGTTCACGATCTGGCTCGCGATGCCCTCCGAGACCATGAAGCTGTGTGCTAAGAAGGGGCTTTCCCTCTCTTTGTCCAACTCGTGCTTGATGCCTTGTAGAATCTTCCTGGCCACTTCCGTGGCGTGCGAGTTCAGTTTATTCAAAGAGAGCTGGCACCCGCTGGCCTTTTCCGGAACGGGATCCGTGGTGTAGGGAGGAAACCCATCGCCTGGGCACAGGCCTTTGGCGGACAGCGCTTTGCTCAAAATGCTCTTGTCTGGCGGCGCGGGGAAAGGCATGGGCACGGTGAACTGGATCTGGGGACAACAGAGAGATCGCACTTTGTAGGTGGCGAAGGTCTCTAGGTTTGTCAGTATCTCCTGGATGATATCTTCAGCCACGTTTCCTCCGGCCTTGAGACTGGGTGGGATGGGACCCAGGTCCCCATCCAGCATGGCGACCGAGGACTGCTGTGCGCGGGTGGGGGCGTGGAAAGAGACGTTGGCTGAGAAGGTGATGGTTTTGTGCCTGCTCTCGCCCGCGCCTCTCTGCGTCATGGCGGCCGCGTACAGCTTGTGCAGCACAGTCGTGACCACATCGCCCACCACCACGGAGACGTCGGTCTCGGACACCAGAAGGCCCGTCTTCTGGTCTATGAACGGGACCGACGCCGAAGCCGGCAGCTCGCCCTCCAGGCCGTGTGGGGCGCCCCCCAGCGGAGAGCGGGAGAGAGAGAGCACATTGAGTTGGTTGGCCAGAGCCCCCTGGAAAATCTCGTTCAAAATGTTCCTGATGATGGGCACGATGGGCGATTTCTGCGGCTCCTTCAGCTTCCCTTCAATCTTGTTGAGGGTCCTCACCAGAACCCACTGCTTCAGAGAACCCGGCTGCGTCTCTTCCCTCGGGAGAGTTCCCTCGGCCCCGAATTCCTTCTTGGCATCTTCCAGGCACGGGTCTGGCTCGGCCCCTCCGGGCAGGAAGTTCCCGTAGGTCGGCTGGTACCCGCAGGACTCCATGGCTCTCTCTTGGGACTCGGTGTCGTCGGTGAGCACATCGGAGGACACCACGTCTATGATCAGGTTGATCACGTTCTTCAGAAGCTCCCCCTCCGGGGACGGGCTCTTGGCGCTGGCCTGCCGGTCCCCGGGGCTCCCGCCCAGCTCCGACTGGATGGCCTTCAGGATGGTGCTGGATGCCCTCTTGGCGTGCGTGTACAGCGCCGAGAGCAGCAGCTCCTCGCAGGCGTCCGTGGCCTCGCCGGCGCCGCCGCCCGGCAGCTCCCCCTCGGCGCTGGCCTTGCATCCCTGCCCCTCGTGGACGGGGTCCAGGGCCCCCAGGCTCCCGCTGGCGAACCCTTCCAGCTTCGCAAACACCCCGTTGAGGATGTCGGTGGCCATGGCCATCAGCCTGTTGGGATGCGTCTCTCGCGCGCTCCCTGTGCTGCAAGGCCCGGGAGCCACGGCTGTGGCTTTCCCGTCCGCCTCCTCCCTGCTACTGTCCCCCAGCATCCTGGACAGGATGCCAGAGATGATGTCGGTGCACTTGGACATCTCCTCGATGATCGACTTGAAGGACGGGTTGTCGATATCCAGGCTCTCGGAGGCCGCCGTCGCCCCGGAGGCCGCGCAGCCGGCGTCCGCGTCGATCTGGCACAGCTTGGCCAGGATGCTGTCCAGGATGGTCCGGGAGAGGTGCTGCAGGTGAGGCGACAGCGTCAGGGCGGTGCCCTGGCTCTCGCTCGCCTTCTTCGGGGGCGGCTGAGCGCAGGGCGGCGGGCCCTCGGGGCCGGTGCCCAGGAGGTGGCACAGCATATCTAACAGGGTCTCCCCGATGCTGTCCAGCACCTGCAGTTTGCCCCCGTCTTTGCGGTCTTTCCCGTTGGGCTCGCTGTGGATGGCGCACGGGGTCGCTAAGTACCGGTAGAAGGACTGTTTCTCCTGCGGGCTTGGAAGCCTGGGCTGTTTGCCGATGACGTCCGGCCCGCAGGACACGGAAGGCCTGGGCTCCTCGGGCGGGAGAGACACGCTGCTCCGGTCGGAATGTGCGCTGGACAACATCTCGCAGATGCAGGAGAGCAGCGGGGAGGCCACAAAGTCCTTGCCGACGAGGTCCGAGACAAGCGAGTCCACGTCGTCCGCGTCAGCCGAGAGCTCTCTGCCTCCGAGGGGCTTGCCGCTGTCGTCAGCGGCTTCGGGCGGGCTCTTCTGCCCGAGCTCCAGCTCGTCCTGGATCGCCTGCAGGACGATGCCCACCACCTTGGCCGTGTAGGCGCTCAGCTGGCGGTGCAGCGAGGACGGCTCCGCGCAGGGCGGGGTGGCGCTCACTTGCAGTTTTGGGTAGACGAGTCCCTTCAGCTTCTTGAACACTGTGTCCACGATGTCGCCCGAGATGTCGTCCACCGGCTGCGGCTCCCGCGCCTCCGAGCCCGGCAGGGAAGCTGTTTCAGGGCCCAAGTCCAGCGAAGACAGATACTTCATCTTCGTCTCACTGTCAAACCATATGTTCAGCGGCCTCTCATGTGGCGCCTCTCTGGCCACGTCAGGGGTGTGAGTGTGGTCCAGCGGAGTGTGGCGCCCCGAGGGCGGGACGGGGCTTTGAGGGGTGTCGGGGATGCGGCCCAGGGCCGCGTGGAGGATGTTGATCACGGCCTCTGTGATGTCCTGAGCCACCTTGTTAACCTCTGACATGGAGAACAGCTGGTCCAGCTGCTCCTGCACCGACAGTCCCGGCGGCTTTCCGGAGACGGCGGCGGCGGCTTTACCGGCTCTCTCGCCCGGGGTGCCCGGGGGACAGGACAGGCTCGTGAGCATCTCCGTCAGGACGCCTTTGATCACGCTCGCCGAGGCCTTCTGTATCTGGCGCTTCTGGTCCTGGCTGAAGGTCAGCGTGTCTTTGGTGGAGCAGACTTTCCCCTTGAAAACCTCTTTCTTGTGAGCGCCCGGCGCCTTGGTCTTGGATCCCTCGTAAAACAGCACTTTGCTTCGGAGAGAAGCGGGCCTCGGGGGCGGTTTGCTGCTCCTGTCGAAACAGGCGCTCCTCTCCGAAAACCAGCACTCGGGGCCCCAGTCTTGGGACTTCCCCGTCTCGCTCCTCAGAGAGGAGTCCAGCGCGTTCTCCACGAGCCTGTCGATCTCCTCGCTGTCCTCGTCGGAGTACAGGACCATGCCCGGCACGTTGATGGGCGGCAGCGGCCTCCTGGGCCGGGGGCCGCTGGCGATGGTGGTGCCGGCGAGCCGGTACTTCTCCTCGGTGCGGGCCGGGGCCCGGGGCCGGGGGCGCCTGCCCCTCGGCGCCTCGGCCTTCACCGGCTCCTGGTGCAGCTGCGTGAAGATGTCGTCCAGCAGCTGCAGGAAGACCACCGTCTCCTCAGACGCCACCAGCCGCTCGTTGTTCAGCTCGGTCTGGACGTAGCCGAGGATGGTGCTGATGGCCTCCTCGATGTAGCCCACCAGCGAGGACTGGGCGAAGATGCGGGAGATCAAGCCCTGTACTCCTCCTTTCGCCAGGAGGCCGGCCGCCTCGGGCTCGGGGCCCACTTTCCCCGCATCGGCTCTCCGAAGGAATGTGCCCGCTGGGCCGGGGGTGCGCGGCGGGCAGGGGGGCTGCGCCGCGGCGGCCTGGTGGGGAAGCTCGTTCTGCCTGCCGGCCGCCAGAGCCATCAGCTTCCCCAGGATGGTCTGCACCATGTCCTCGGCCACGTCGCACATGGGCTCCCTGGGGTGGGCTGGCGGGGCGGTGGGCAGCCTCCCGCTCGGCGGCCTTCCGCTCGGTGGCGGCAGGAGGCGCTCCCCGATGGTCAGGAAGCAGGGGGCCATCTCCACCGGCCAGTCCTCCTGCGCAAACATCTCCACGCACTTCTTCTCCACGGCGGTCTGCAGCTTCCCCAGCATGTTCTCCACGATGTCCGAGGCCACGGCGCTGATGTCCACGTTGGAGGGGAACTCGTCCAGCTCGGGCTCGCAGGGGTCGACGAACACCTCGGCGGTGACCGAGGAGATGGCGGGGACGGCCTGCGTGAGGTCGGACATGATCTCCTGGAAGATGCTCTCTAGAATCAGCTCCGTCTCCCCTTTGAGGTGGCACTTAAAGTTCACAAAGATCTTCTCCAGGTTCTGGATCTCGGCCCTGGCCGCCCGCTTCGGAACCTGCGGGACCTCCAGGCCGTCCTTCTCCGTCTCCGTGGTGGCATCTTTGGACTTCTGGGCGCCTGCCTTGAACGAGGTCAGCAGGTAGCTGTCAGACTTGCAGCTCCGGAGCTTGGTGTGCGCGTAGACGCCGGTGGCCGTCTTGTAGGTGAGGGTCGTGGTCACGGGCGGGCCGCCGTGGGCGCTGTAGGTCTTCTCCACCACCGTCCGCTCCACCTGGGCCGAGGGCGGGCCTTCCGCGTGGTAGGTCTTCTCGACCACCGTCCGCTCCACGTGGGAGGAGGGGGGGCCCTCGGCGCTGTAGGTCTTCTCCACCACCGTGTGCTCCACGTGGGCCGAGAGCGGCTTCAGCGGCGTGGGCGGGCGCCGCAGCGCGATGTCCACGGAGAAGGCGCGGGGCGACCCGGGGAAGGGCCTGGGGGGCGGCGCGGCGTAGCTGGCGCAGGTGAAGCCCTCGCTGCAGGTGCTGCAGAAGCTGGAGCTCTCGGAGGACAGGGCAGACTCCGCGTCCCCGTGGTAGACCTGGCTCCGCAGCCGCTCCTCGTACCGGGTGATGGCCGGGTACAGGATGCTGGTCACCGTGGCCACCACCCAGGCCATGATGTTCTGGAGAATCCTGTTCAGCTCGTCAGACGTCACCTGGGCGGGAGGCGGGCGGGAAGGAAAGGGAAACCATGGAGCCGCTCACTCTCTTCGGGGACAGAGGGCAGCGTTTGCTTGTTTTTCTGACAAGTCAGGCACCACTGCCTTTCCTCGTGGTCGTAGAGAGAACAGGTAAAGAGCCCATCGAGCCTTTCTGATTAATTTCTGTCCTACCGTGAACTATTTTCATGTATGTTTGCATTTGATTCACGTTCCCTCAGAACTCTCCCGACCCCAACATTCTTTCTCTTTTCTGGGATATATGACTTTTTGATTAGAAGAAAAGAAAAGAAAAGAAAACCACCAAATTGCTCTTTAGAATCCTAACATGCAAGTATTTTAGCAAGAAGAAGCATCATGCCTATGACCGAGAATATTTCTCGAAAGACACCATATTATTTCTAGCAAAGTATTTTCAAAACTGAACGTCGTCAAAACACGTGGGTGCCTGCAGACACACCTGCTGAGCTACCACGTGAGAATGGAAGATGTTTCGTCTCTTCACCCCCTTCCTTGAGGCGGGGATGAGCCTGTGATCTGTGAGGGCCTGCGGCTCATTGTTAAGGGCTCTCTGGTAGAAAGCCTAGAGTGAATGCTTTGCGGAGACTGAATGCCTTTGTGCCCAACCAGAGAGTGTCAGCACAGTGTCTCGGATAGGAAGGCTGGGAAAAGGTGATGCAATGACGGAAACGTTAGCTTAGACCAGTGGTTCTCAACGTTTCTGATGCCTCCACCCTTTAATACAGTTCCTCATGTCGTGGTGACCAATAATCATAGAATTATTTTTGTTGCTACTTCATAACTGTAATTTTGCTAAAGTAGGGCTATCTAAGACCATTGGAAAACACAGATATATACATTACGGCTCATAACAGTAGTAAAATTACAGTTATAAAGTAGCAATGAAAATAATTTTATGGTTGGGGGTCACCACACCATGAGGAGCTGTATTAAAGAGTCGAGGAGAACCACTGACTTAGAGAGAAAATAAGGGCCGAGCTAGAACTGGGTCTGTCAGAGTCAGGAGGGCTGAGCCATGGTTGGGGAGTGGGAGAACTCCTCATGTTGAGTTGGAAATATAAATGGAAGGATGACCGTTTCCTCAGAGGTCAGCGGTATTGCTGCTGATTGAACTGGACCAAGAGTAGAAGCAGAACATTCTACATACCTCTAATTACTGAGAATCTCCTTTGGGCTGGCAAAAGTCCAGTTTATTGCCTGTCATAAACTGGTAGACTGTGTTTAAATTATTACTTTTAAGACACAAAGGCTGTAAGCAGTAATTAGCAGCAAAGCATGTATAGGTACGGGGATAAGCCATAGGATTCTTGCAATCCACATCCCAAACATTGCCTGACGTTAGCATGGCATCATCCATGTTTCAGGCCAACATTCAATGAACAGGTAACATGTATGTAGCATCCTTTCTCCTGATGCATTTGAGAGCGTTTGGAGGCACCCCAGGGACAGCCATTTCCCCCCTGCTCTAATCACTTTAATTCCCTACAGATACTTTGTCACTTATTGTACAATTGTACAGCATATGTTGGACGACAGCATATGTTGCATAATACTTGCCTCATATAATCATATCCTAAATCAACTACATTAAGAATAAAATCTAGCCAAAACTGGTTTTGCTCAGTGGATAGAGCGTTGGCCTGTGGACTGAAAAGTCCCAAGTTCCATTCCAGTCAAGGCATGTACCTTGGTTGTGGGCACATCTCCAGTAGAGGGTGCGCAAGAGGCAGCTGATTGATGATGCTCTCTCATCGATGTTTCTAGCTCTCTATCCCTCTCTCTTCCTCTCTGTAAAAAAATCAATAAAATGTATTTAAAAAAGAATAAAATCTAAATTCTCACAGAGGAAGTAATTCTTCTAATCCACTATAACACATACAAACCAAGAATTATATATATATAGTTTTTCTTATAACCGGAGATAATATGCCACAGATCTGCAGTGTCATTCTTTGGCTAGGTGGGAGGGAGTGTTTCCAACCTTGAGATATAAGAGAGAGATATCCTTAAAGTTTTCCAAGTAGTGAAATATGGAAAGCAGGATCTAGTTTTCAGGTGTATTCTATCCCCTTATGATGCTAAGCTAAGAAATAGTCCCGGAGTCAAAGCTTTTGGATTTGCGCCACTTGCTATGAGTTGAGCCGGTGCCCATGTGATAGAAGCCTGTCAGGATACGTGTCGTCCCCCGAGCCCTCGTTCCTTCCTGCCTGGGTGAGACTCACAGACCCGCCCTCCTATCTGTCTGCCACGCGTCTCGGTTCGCGGGTGACCAGGTGCCTTTCGTGTGACTTTCCTGGGTCATGAGCTCTCTGCCTATGGAGATGGTGAGGGACAAACCCAGGCATCCCGGCCCATCAGTCAGGTCTGCAAAGACCTGTCACTAATGGCTTCCCGTGTGTCTGATGCTGCCCTTATAATGGGCAGGTCCCTTAACGCCCCACCCCTTCTCGCCGCAGGAGACCCCTTCCTTCCTGCAAGGCCAGCATTCCCTTTGGTAAGAACTCTAGACCCCTCCAAAATCCAAGAATTAACCAAAAGGAAACATTGAAGAAGAAAATATGGGCAAAGAGAGAGCCTAATAGCCACACTTGATGACCCATTATTTGATGGACAGCTCTTTCTCTATTATGACACTGTAGAAAGTCTTATTGATAGGCTACTTTATCAATGGATTTTATGATACGTACTTTTTTTTGTAGGTTGTGCGGATGTCTGTAAAGTCAAGAAAGGGGATCATTTAGTTATTACTTAAGGCCAAAAAAATCTATGGAACCTTTTCTAAAATTTCTGATCATTAAATCAGTGTCTCCTCTTCATATCTGGGAGTTTTTCTACAGAAACTCAAAAGGAAGGATGAACTTTATATTTGTCAACCCATTTCTCCTCCTCCTGTACTGACCCACATGCTTTATTACTCTGAGGAGGGATAAAACGTTATCTGTATAAACTGCATGAGACACACATCCGTCTGAAAACCCCACAGGGAAAGTGTGGGGCCCCCGGGGGGAGAGGCAGATGGGGAAGGAAGGACATCCCCTTGTCTACTGCAGCATCGAGCTCAGTGCTGAGCGGGACGGAATGACAGAACCTTCACTGCATCCTAGCGGCCCTCCAAGGGAGGCCCCCTCCCCACTCCCTGTGGACTGGAACTTGTGTGATTACAAAAATACTAATTTACAATTACACATGGACTTCCTTATCCCCACCCTCCCCTCCCTTCCCTCTGAGGTCCGGATACTCACGTATTTGTGAACAAGTGAGGATGGTGAGTATTTGGGCTTGGGTCAGGAGCCTGTGGTCCTGTTTATCAGAAAAAGAAAGTCAGAGTCGGTGCCCTTCCCCAGTGACGTCTAAAACGCCATGACTCCCGCGGTAGGTGCTCGGCCTCTGAGGCCACGGCCTTGGTGGGAGTCTGCAGAAAATCCCATCACCAAGCGCCGGTCCCTTCTCTATAAGCTCACAGGCACCCGCCCCTCTGCGGCCCTTACCTCCCTGGCCAGTGTCTTCTCGGCTGGTCTTTCAGGTGTCGTCTGTGGTCCACACGCACAGAGACATGACCAGTTCCCACAGGGACCCCGTCCCCAGGCCTCCGAGCCCTTGGGCTGTGTCCTTGCCTGGAGGACCCTCTGCCTTCCTGTGACGACTCCTCCCGTAGGTCTCCTCCAGCGCGTTAGCCGCCCGGGAGCCTTGCTCAGCATCTGCTACGCCAGTCAGTGTCCTCCCGCTTCTCTGCACACGCACCGCCCTCCCCACGCTTACTGCACTGTGGGCGTCACGGGCAGGGCCGTCTCCTCACTTCACCGCCACGCCCGCCCTGGGTGAGGGCCCTGGTTTTTTCACTCCCCAGACCCGGCACCGATCGACCGGGCCCCGTGAGTGCGGGCGGAAAGGATGAACGAAAAGACGGCGTACTTTACCCCTCAGCGGGGGCCCGGAGTTTACCTGTGTCGTAGCTCAGTCTCTTGCTTTCTCTTTTATTCTGTGGAACCCAAACGACAAAACAAACAAACATCCTCAGAGAGCTCCCAGGATCAGAACATTAGCTAACCCTACGCACTTGGATATAGAAATCTAAGGGGTGGAGAAGGTCCCTTGAAGGTCAGCTGTTAAGAGGCACCCGCACTGTGTGCGGTCTGCGGTTTACAGAATCCACTGTTCAGCCACCAGGACTCAGAGTGTGCTTGCACCCACATCTGAGATTTATCACAAACAAAGGGCCCACTGTGGGGAGGGGGTGGGGTGGGGGGAAGGCACGGGCGGGGTCTGGGAAACGCCACCCACAGTCACCCTCAAGGTCTCTCTCCTGCGGGAGGACAGGACAGGAGTGCAGCGTTCAGGCCGAAGGTGGGGTGGGAGGTGGGGACGAGACTCCATGGGAAACTCCGCACAGGCTTCTA
This sequence comes from Nyctalus aviator, assembly GCA_036971965.1. NCBI lineage: Eukaryota > Metazoa > Chordata > Mammalia > Chiroptera > Vespertilionidae > Nyctalus > Nyctalus aviator. Next base: position 698,749 of record CM072928.1, on the reverse strand, counting down.
TTGACGAGCCCTGCCTTCGCGCAGAGCACCCTCCCGTTTCCCCGACGGCAGGCAGGTGCTCAGCAAACATGACCTCCTTTCCAGAGCCCAGCAGGCGCCCCTCGCCGGGAGGAGACGCTCTGTGTCAGGCAGGGATGCCGGAAAAGCAAGTCCCCACACACCGCCCAGGCCCGCCTTGCAGGCTGAGGTGCCGTCCCAGCTGCTAGGGCAGCGCCCTCAGTACGGTCACGTGGTGAATGGCGTGTGTTTTGTACCAAGGGTGGTCTTAAATGGTACCTCATTCAGTAAGCTTGTATTTGGGGCAAAAGAAATGTTGTAGTCCTCAACTTTTGCAGGCCCCATAAATGTCTGTGAAGTTCTGTTGATATTTCTCGTGGGTGAAGTTTGAGTGGAAAGAAGAGTCTCTGGAGCTGAGGGGTACAGGCCACCTAGAAAGAAACAGCGATGTGTTTACACTGAGAAGGCGGTGTTGCTGGAGCAGGGGTGACTGTAGGTGAGGGTACCTCCCCACTGATCTTTAGAGAGAGTGGAAGGGAAGAGACAGAGCGAAAGAAACATCGACGGGAGAGAGTCACACCGATTGGTGACCTCCCACAGGCGCCATCCCCACCGAGGTACATGCCCTTGACTGGAATTGAACCTCTGCTGGCCGACACTCTATCCACCAAGCCAAACCAGCCAGGCCTGGGTGAACGCTAATGAGAGGAACTGGCCCAGTGTTCTCCCTGCTGAGCTGTCACAGTCGCTGGATTACCATATGGGGGATTTGTCTGACTTAAGGAAGTATGTAAAAGGATAGCATGGAAAAGAAAATAAATAAAATAAAATAATAAAAATAAATAAAATAAAATGATAGCGGAGTCTTTTTGGATGATCACTGACTACAGCTTTCCAGAGGTTCACCATCAGTTCCAAGGAGAAGTCTCAAATCCTTAACTTCTGTTCCTAACTTACTTAATATTATGACCAGCTTAATCCCTATAACCACAGACCATGGCCAAAAATCTTTTCATCTCATTCAGTCTGCAGTGAGAAACTTACAGCTACTTGAATGACCAAAGCTGTTTGGTTTTTGTTGTTGTTTTTTGTTTGTTTGTTTGTTTGTTTTTAAATACCTTTATATTGATTTTGGAGAGGAAAGGAGAGGAAGAGAGAGAGAGAGAGAGAGAGAGAGAGAGAGAGAGAGAGAGAAACATCAGTGATGAGAGAGAATCATGGATCAGCTGTATCCTGCAGACTCCACCCTGGGCATGTGCCCCGACTCGGACTCGAACCCTGACCTCCTGGCTCACAGGTTGACACTCAACCGCTGAGCCACACCAGCTGGGCCCAAGGCTGTTTTCTTTTGGGAAGAATGCTTCCACCACAAATGCATGGTGGATGAAGAGGAGGAGGAAGGGCGGGAGGGAGGGCAAAAACATTGTAAAGGACGGAGGAAGCAAGGCCCAGAGCTGTGGAGTGGAGCAGAGGAGCGGGCCCAGGAAATGAAAAGGGCAGATTGGACAGAAAGCGACAACTTTGGGATGCAAACTACAAGAAAGAGGAAGAGTCCAAGATAACTGGGTTTTGTTCCTGGGGGAAACTGGAAGGCTCAGGAAGATGATGCATGTTGACTGTATTGAACTTGGGGTAGTCATTGGCCCTGGATGGAGATGTGTGAGGTTTCCTGCTTGTATATTTAGATAAACATACGGAAGCAACTCTTTAGGGGACTTCCAGAAATCTAACAAGGCACATAAAAACTTATTATTATTATTATTATTTTTTGCCCTAGCTGATAAGGTTCAGTGGATAGAGTATCGGCCTCTGGACTGAAGAGTCCCAGCTTTGATTCATGCCCAGTAGGGGCATGCAGGAGGCAGCCAATCAATGGTTATCTCTTATCATTGATGCTTCTATCTCTCTCTCCCTCTCCCTTCCTCTAAGAAATCAATGAAAGTGTATTTTTTAAAAAAACATAAAACACGAAAAAGCCTTTATTGTTGAGAGTATTACAGATACCCCCCCACCCCATTACTCCCCTCAACCCAGTTCTCACCCCGCCCCAGGCCTTAACACCCTATTTTTTATGTCATAGGTAATGCTAATCTCTAGTTAATCTCTTCCTGCCTGCCTTCCCTCTCAATAGTTATTGAGTGTACAGTCCACTCCAGGGGGTTTGGGAAATCCGGTGTATTGTCTAGGGGGATTGCTGGCACTGCCTCCTGGGGACAGATGTCTGTAGGGTAACCTGCTGAGCCATAAAGTGTCAGTATCTTACTCTGCCTGTCTGGATACACAGCCATCTGGGACCCTCCTTCCCATGGCTGGCAACTTTCAAAAGCCATACTCACAAAGCAATCACTCAGAAATTCGGGCTAATTATAACACCTGTCATTGTAAACAATCTTACACCATGCTTTATTTTCTAAGATGACCATGATTTTTGTAACCAGGTAAAACAAATAGCTTGAAAAACTATGATGAAACCCATAATTATATTCTTAATAAGCAACAAAACAATTATATATATATTTCATTTTCTTACCTTTGCCATTGGTAGGACTTGGTTTTTTAGTTAGCATTCCATCTTTCTGTGTGGTACAACATAAAGAGAAAAAAAATTTAGAGGTGACTGTACTTGAGAAGATTTTTCCTTCTATGAAACAAATACAGATTTATTTTCACCCCTTTATCTCCTAATTCTCTCGTGATATTGCTTCAGGAACAATACATCTTACCAACTTTCTCGGGTAACTCTCCCAGGAATCTCAAATCTAACTATTTTGAAATTGAGTTCAGTATACAATATACAATATACAATGTACAATATACAATACTCGCAATACTCCATATTCTGTTTAAAGTATGGAGTCCATTCAGTAATCAGTTCTAAAAGTGTGGAGTCACTCAGTTTGTTTCAGGGAAAGACAATGCTGAATGGACACATTGCTTAGAATCAAAACAAAATTCCTCATCCCAGAACCTCATTTTATCATAAAAACATTTGACTGTGTCTCTCTGGCCTGCTAGACAATGGGTTCTCAGGTGCTTGTCTCATCTTTGTATTCCATGTGACCCCATTTTCTCCTCCTCCTGTGCCTCTGGCTCAGCACAGAGCTTCTCCAGCAGGAGATGCTCAGGGGGGTGTGCAGGAGGCAGCCAATCAATGATAATATTAGCTACGATTATAACTGATAATTGTTTGATTTAAGTGAGTTTCTCCTAAATTATAGAATGAGTCTACACTAAGGTTACAACAGTGTCAAGGAGAAGGATCAGATCTCTGGAACAGAATCTAATATCCCTAAATAGTCAGTACCCTGCTAGTAGGGAAAGAGATTGTTCATAGAAGTGAAAGTTAGGTGAATTAATGATCAGCATACAAAAGTTCAGGACATAATTTTATACCTTTTGTTCCATAGTATTATTATCGCGTACATTCGATTGAAACATAGTTGGAGGTGATGAATTTCTGGTAACATTCTTGGACCCACTTGCAGACTGATGAACACCTATTATCTGTTCTAAAATTAAATGAAAGGAAAAAAAAAAAACACTAGTTTTTTTTTTCTTCATTTTGTTTTGTTTTAAAACAACAATTTACTGAAGTATGACTGAAGTATAAAAAACTGCACTTACTTAAATTAAATACTTTTTAAAATCAATTTTAGAATGTCTACAGCTGTGAAACCATCACTGAACTCAAAATAATATCCCCAATACCCTCAAAAGATTTCACCCACATTTGTAATCCATCCATTGTGCTCTGACCATCCCTTAACACTGCTGCTCTGTACCTCTCACGCAATGTTATTTTACTTTTCTAGAATTTCATATGAATGGAATCCTAGAGTATGTACTCCTATTATTTATTTATTTATTTATTTGGGGGGGGGGAGGGCTGGCTTCTCTCACTAAACACAATGTCACATATATTAAAATTTGTTCCTTTTTTTGGTGTGTGTTTAACTTTTAAGAAATGCCAAAGTGTTTTCCAAAATGGTTTTACCATTTTACATACTATTTACCCTTGCAGCAGCATTTTCTCTCTCATTGATGTTCCCATTTCTCTCCCCCTCTCCCTTCCTCTCTGAAATCAATAATATATGCCACTCTCTTTAGAGTGGAGCCTAGATAGATCAACCCCACTCTGTTCCTGATGGGTACCACTGCACTCCCCACATTTATCTTTTCATAGGAGATGCCCCCCAACTAGACAGATATTTATAGGTCGGATCCCCCGGCAGTTGTCCCAGCTGCACTGGCAACTAGGGAGGCTGAAAACAAGGTTTTCCATCCAGCATCCATTCATTCAATACCACTGAGTTTGCTTTTATAAGTATCAGTAAGACCAACCTGGGCCACATGAAACCCCTGAGTTTGAGAAGATCAGCGGGGGTGAGAAAACTGTGTCAGACATTGAGAACTGAGGTTCAGGATCTACATTTCAGTAGGTGTGGGGCCGGTGGTGTCATCATTGAGTGTGTTGTAGAACGCTTTGGCGTTTTATACAAAAGTCTTTGGAATTTAAAAGTGGAATCCGCCCTAGCCAGTTTGGCCCAATGGATAGAGCGTCTACCTGTGGACTGAAGGGTCCCAGGTTCAATTCCGGTCAAGGGCACATGCCAGGGTTGCGGGCTCGATCCCCAGTAGGGGGTGTGGAGGATTCTTTCTCATCATTGATGTTTCTCTCTCTCTCTCTCCCTCTTTTTTCCTCTCTGAAATCAATTAAAAATATATTAAAAAAGTAAAAGTGGGATCCATGGAGCTTGGAGAGCTCGGTGGTTCTAAGTGACATTCAGCTGCCCCCCAAGGCAGCCCTGTCTCTTCCCAGTTTTCTGAGTCTTGATGAGACTCATCAGATTACAGGCTCGGAAGGAAGATTTTGGACTTTATTCTTTAGATGCTAACTGATAAGAACAAAGGGACTTAACTGTCACACTTTACTTTCCCCCGGAAATTTAATAGTGAGAGGGGATCAATGTTCCATCTGAACAATTCTGTACTTTTGATCATGGAACCTTTGGAGCAGTGGTTGCCAACCGGTGGCCCGTGAGGTCCAAAAGGCTGACGACCACTGATTTGGAGGACGTGGGTGCTGCCCTCTGGGTTCGGGTGAGCTCTGACAAGACACGGGACGCAGTACGGTGTGAGATAAATAATGACTTCACGGTGGCTTTGCAGCTCATGTGCTTGATTTATGACTCACTCCAGAGTTTCCTAAAATCGTTTTGAGTATTATAAAATTAGGTTGCAATTTGTTAGGTTTCACGTACTGTTCATTTAATAGCGCTGAACCGTCACGGGATTCTCCTAAAAGGATGCCCTCATGTTAAGTTTGAAACACTAAATCAGTAGCTAGAGATCAAATTCTGGTAAGAATCCCTCTAAGCCGGTCATTGGACAGCAGAGAACAGAGGATTTGTCTGCATTTAAGCAAAAGGGGCCTTCTAAACCCAGTCTTTCCCCAAATTGCCACTTAGTATTTCTTATCTCTCTAATCAATTACCATGGCCTCCTTTATTTGGCTTTTGTTCGGTGACAGTGTAAAGTGTCTTTATATCCTCAGAAGTCTTCTTTTTCTTCGTTGGATTATAAGCTTAAAGAAATGTAAGAAGACACTTATTTTTAAAAATGGCGACGACAGAATTACCCAAGATAGACCATCTTTTCCTGGCCCGAGGGTCAAGTCCTACGCTAATCGCCGGTGGGCCAGTGGGGAGGCAGCGAGGAGCTGGGGAGAAGTGGACTAGAAGATAGACAACAGCTCTTGAAAGAGTATCCCTTCCGGTCAAATGAGTGACAGAGCCCATGGACCTACACAATAGGGTGGTGAAGACCTGGGTGGGGGGCTGGGTGGAAGCAGGTAAATGGGAGACATCTCTAATAATTTGTACAATAGCATGTATATTTCAATAATAACACACACATACACACACATGAAGATGTGATATATATAAAATATGAACTATTATTTAGCCATAAAAAATGAAATCTTGCTACTTGCAACCATATGGATGGGCCTTATGCTCTGTAAGACAAGACAGACAGAAAAAGGCAAATATCAGGTCATCTCTCTTCTGTGTGCGATCTAAAAGTAGGTAAATAAACCAAGTTCATAGCTACAGAGAACAGGCGGGCGGTTGCCAGAGGCAGGGGTGGGGGAGGGAGATATGCATGAATTATTATTTTTTAAATTGAAATTGAAAAATGAAAATAAATAAACGAGGGCCAGGATTTCTCCTGGCCGAGAGGAGAGGCCACCCAGCTGGAGCGCACAGCATGGATTCCTCTCTGGGCAGCCGCCAGCCGCCCACGGTGCCTGCCGACTGTGGCCCTGAGCGGTGCCCACGCCGCACAGGCAGACACCCTGCACCGAGCCCTTGTTCGCGATAGGGGCGATGCTAGGGTGCTAGCTCCAGGTCCGCACCACGAAGGACAAGAGTCCTCCCGGGGCGCCCAGGGGTGGGTCGGAGAGAGGACAGCAGAGCTGTCGGTCCCCGCTGGATCAGACCCCTCTGGGGCCCTTCCTCGGCCTCTCTCTGTGCCCCTGGGGCCCGGTGCTTTTGGGGGGGGGATGTGTGACATGCCCACGGAGCTATGCTCCCGTTTCATCTAGAAACCTGTCCCGTCCTGTCGCCTCCATAGCACACGTTCAACTCTAACCTCCTTCTTCCCAAAGGGGGTTTGAGGTAACAAGGCTTACAATGCCCCCTTGACACCCCTGTTCCTAGTAAGTGGGAAAGTTCACAGCTGAGGAGGAAGGAATGTGTGTAGCTCCTGAAGTGATTTCTGAAGTGGGGCATTGCTGTCATGATCCCAACGAGCTGAATCATTCAGCAAACATACGTGTAGTCTGTGCTTACATACGTGCGTAGAGTGCCAGGTGCCCAAGGAACACCGAGGTTGCCGAGTGAGGCTAGTGAAGGTGGCTGGAGTCTGTAATACGTGTATCAAGAACGGCACAGAGCAGCCCTGGCTCCTGTGGGCATCATCCTGGGCACCAGAAGGCGGTGGGTTCGATTCCCGCTCAGGGCGCATGCCCAGGTTGTGGGTTCGATTCCCAGTCAGGCATTGCGCGGGAGGCACCTGATTGATATTTCTTTCTCACATCAATGTTTCTCTTTCCCTCCTCCCTCTTTCCAGGATCAATTATAAAATTAACAGTGTGGCTCGAAGGCATCGAAAAGGGAGCAGAATGACACAAGTGCTACAGGGACCCAAGGAGAGGCATGCCCCGGCCGGCTCTGTGCAGGGAGGCGCTCTGGAGCCGGTCACAGCCGGTCTGGGGAGCTGGCCGGTGAGCAGGCGGTGCCGGCGGAGGGGCCGGGGAGGGCGGCCTGGAAGTTGGGAGGGGAGGCCGTTTTAGGAACGGCCGGTCCTCTCCTGTGATTGGACAAGGACCCGACCTGAGTGCTGACGGTGGGCCAGGGCCTTTAACACGTCAGAGGAGCTGTTTCACCTGCGCTTTGTTCCCAAATGCCGGCACGTGGCTGAGGGCCGGGGTCGGCAAACTGCGGCTCGAGAGCCACAGGCGGCTCTTTGGCCCCTGGAGTGTGGCTCTCCCACAAAACACCACGGCCTGGGCGAGTCTATTTGGAAGAAGTGGCGTTAGGAGAAGTTTAAAAAATTGGCTCTCCGAAGAAACTTCGATCGTTGTGCTGTTGATATTTGGCTCTGTGGCCTAAGGAGTTTGCCGACCACTGGCTGTGGGCAGTTAGGTGACCTGTCCGAGCATTTGCATGGTAAGGGCGTGGGAAAGCAGGGCTTGGCCTCCAGCATTTGGCTCAAGAGTCTGTACATGTGAGGGATTAAGTCGCAGCTGCCTTCTTCATGGATTTACATGAAACACAGGAAAACTTAGCCCACCGGGGCGGGCTCTGGACGGTGACCAATGGGATGGCTGGTTGCCTGTGGAGGCAGAGCTCTATTTGCGAGGTCCTGGGGCTCCTTGACTTGTGGGGCCAGGAAAAGAGACAATCAGGAGCGTCTAAAGCATCGTTAGGCCGCCGTTTAGAAGTGGGTTTTGCCGAAACCGGTTTGGCTCAGTGGATAGAGCGTCGGCCTGCAGACTGAAAGGTCCCAGATTCGATTCCAGTCAAGGGCATGTATCTTGGTTGCGGGCACATCCCCAGTGGGAGGTGTGCAAGAGGCAGCTGATGGATGATTCTCTCATTGATGTTTCTAGCTCTCTATCCCTCTCTCTTCCTCTCTGAAAACAATATTAAAAAAAGAAAAGAAGAAGTGGGTTTGAGGTGGGTCCCGGAGAGCCGGTGGAGACCAGGTGGGACTTGCTGGGTGACACAGGTAGGCTCTGCCTAGACACAGGGCCGGGGGCAGAGGCCGGCTGGACGGGATGCTGTGATGATGGATGCATGATGTATGGTGTGTGTGTGTGTGTGTGTGTGTGACCGTGTGTTCCCCGATACTACAGAATCACAGATCATTAAAGCGAGTCTGCATCTCTGTGTTCTGGCCATGAAATATTAGTTAACATTATGAGTTAAGTTGATGTGATAAAGTCCCTAATAGTATATGACGTTATATATGAAAGGAATCTGGTAGAAATCGGGCCTGGCCATGTCGTGGCCTGATGTTCCTTCTTTAAACTTCCTTCCTGTCCTTCTTTTTCCCCTTCCGGTTTCCTCGCCATCCCTCCTACTCCCCAGCCCTCGGCCTTCCCTTGCTTTGTCCCCGGCACCGAGTGCTGCCGACAGTGCAGAAACCTCGGCCGGCATATCATGGCCTCTCTGTCCCGCAGCTTTCTCAGGGGTGGGTAGCAAAGGAGACAGGACTTTTCGTAGAGAAGCTGGTTAGGATTGCAGCGCGGGCAGCCAGGGTAAGGCTGTCTGGAGTGTTTCTTACATCCGTGTCTACCCTTCCCCGATGGGACGGGGGCACGTCTGGAGCCGGGCCCGGTGCTCAGCAAGCGCAGCAGACACTGCATTACAGAGTGTCTCCTGCCAGCACACAGGCACGCTCCGCAGACCCCCTACCCCGCCTCAGCTTACATTCAGGGCGCGGCACCTCCGGCCCTCGGTGATCCGTGTTTTTCCCCGTGTCTTCCCTCTTGAGGCCGTTCTGTTGCATTTTTTGTAAATGATAAGCCATCTTCTTCTCTAGAAGAGCTTGTTTCTAAAACAGGGAAGGAAGCGCACTGGTGAGCATCGCCGTGCCGTCTAGAGATGCCGCACACACACTCACCGGGCGACAGCTCCTGGGGCCGGAGCGGCGTTTCTGGCGGCCGGCCCGAAGGTCACTCGGAGGGCCGTCCAGGAGGGGAGCCAGGGCGCCGTCCCACCGGTGCTCAGACACGATGGACACGCGGTGGACAGGTGGGGCAGGTCAGCGGCCTGGGTTCAGCCACCTGGTCCCTAGTCAGCCCAAGGGCTCCGCCCGCCCAGCGTCCTGGGGGCTGAGGGAGTTTCTAAACCACCTTCAGTCGGGGTGCGAAGGGACTCCCCCGGTCACTGAGGCCGACCGGAGGGAAACTGATGGAACCCGCGGCCCGTGACCTCCCCTCGTGACTCCGCAGGCGCCGCACACGGGGGAACTGCCCAGAGCGCGAGGCCCGCTCTCCTAGCCCCGTGGTCGGCAAACTGTGGCTCACGAGCCACATGCGGCTCTTCGGCCCCTTGAGTGTGGCTCTTCCACAAAAAAATCGTGTTGAAGAGGTGGCGTTAGAAGAAGTCTAAGTTTAAAAAATGTGGCTCAAAAGAGATTTCAATCCTTGTCCTGTTGGTATTTGGCTCTGTGGACTCGTGAGTTTGCCGACCGCTGGCCTAGACATTCCCTGGCAGAGCGGCTGCAGGAGCTGCGTGCGGCCCGAGGGTCAGGGAGCACGGAGCTCCCGGCCGCCTGCCCCACCTGCCCCGCAGCCGCCCGGGAGCACGTCCTCGCCGTGCTCTGGGCGGGAAGCAGGACGGGGGTAACTGGTCCCAGGTGAGACACGGTCTGGCTCCATCAGACGCATTTGAAAAAGCAAGACCCTCACCAATCAAACGGGTCCGGCAGTGAGCGAATAGTATCTATAAGAGAAAGATTCTGCACCCCAAAAGTGAAGTTCATGGTACGGGGCATCGATCAGAGGCAGCTGAGCATCCAGAGGAGCAGGAAAGTGAGCCGTCAGACAGGAAGTGAGTCAACCCTGGACGCTCACAGATCTGGGTGTGTGGCGTGCGTCTGTGGGCGTGGCCCTGGGATCGCAAATCCTCTCCCTCTCTTTACAACAGATGGAGACTCGAAATCATAAGATACTGTATCTGACTTAAAATTAAAAGCACTGACTCTAAAAACTAACGGATGGGTGAAGATGGAGAACTTTTCCCAGGAAATTCTGGTTCTAAGAAAAGACCAGGCCCGCCACTGTTTTCCTGCAGGAGGTACAGGTGTGGTTTGTGGGGCGGGGGCTCCCCCAGACCCCGGTGGTGCTTTTGGTCCTGTGGTCAGAGCAGAGCGGCCGCAGGTGGTCCACACGGTCATCGCTCGGAGCTGCCCGCCGGCCCATTCGGGGGCGACCCCGTTGGGGGCACATGCCCCTCAGAGCCCCGCCAGCCCCCGCCTGTGCCCGATGTGGGGGCCACACCTACCTTCCGGTCGCTCTCCTCGCGGTTCCGCCGCCGCTGCTCCTCGATCCGCGCTTCCCGCTTCACGTCCTCGACGATTCTCGAGAGCAGCAGCATCTCCTTGGCCTTCCATTCCTGGGGCGCAGGGGAGCGGTTAGTGCGCCCGAGCCCTGTCTTTGTCCCGCCACCGGGCAGAGGAGACGTGGTCAGGGCCCCGAGCCAGGCCCCGCGGTGAGGGTGTGCCCGGCAGTGAGCGTGTGCCCGACGGTGAGCGTGTGCCCGGCGGTGAGCGTGTCCTCGGCAGTCAGCGTGTACTTAGCAGTGAACGTGTGTCCGGCGGTGAGCGTGTGCCCGGCGGTGAGCGTGTGCCCGGCGGTGAGCGTGTCCTCGGCAGTCAGCGTGTACTTAGCAGTGAACGTGTGTCCGGCGGTGAGCGTGTGCCCGGCGGTGAGCGTGTGCCTGGCGGTGAGCGTGTGTCCGGCGGTGAGCGTGTGCCTGGCGGTGGGCGTGTGCCCGGCGGTGGGCGTGTGTCCTGACCCCAATGGGGCCTCCTCCCTCCTGCCGGTGCGAAGGCGGGCGGGGGAGTTGGCATTTCCCCCCAAAGCTCCCTCCTCACTGAGGGGCCAGCCAGTAAGAGGTGTCCAGGTGCCCGGTGGTGTCCATCGGCCCAGGAGCCAGGAGGTCAGGGTGGGTCCCCGCTCAGGGCACAGGCCCGGGTGGCGGGCTCCATCCCCATGTGGGGCGGGCAGGAGGCAGCCGGTCAGCGATTCTCTCATCATTGATGTTTCCACCTCTCCCCCTCTCCCATCCTCTCTGAAACCACTAAAAACACACTATCAAAACACCTGTAAAACTTAAAGCAAATATATATAATGAATAAATAAATAGAAGCAAATGGGTCTACTAGTAGAACGTTCATGGTCATGGCTCCCGGGTGGACACGCCGTGGCGCCTGCATCGTGAGCTCCCGATGGTGCAGCCGCTGCCCGGGGGCTGGGAGAACACGCGTGTGGGCGCGTGACTCAGGCCGGGCAGGCGCCGGGGCCGGGCAGCGGGGTCCGCTGTGGACGGCACCGGCCGGCCCGCCCTCTCCCGCCGCCGCTCACCTCTTCGATCTTCCTGCGCAGCCCCAGCTTCCGGCGCATGTGGTCCCAGTGCCGCCGCTCCTCGCGGTCCATCCACTGGCGGCGCTGCTCCTCCGCCCGGCGCTCCCGGTACTCCAGCTCCCGGTTGATCATGTCCAGGTACCTGCAGCGCAGGCGTGTGAGCGGCCCCTGTCCTCTCCCCCTCCCCCGCGGGCACCAGCTGCCCCCCCGCCCCGCCCCCGCCCTCCCTCCTGGTCCCAGCCACAGCAATGGTACAGGGTCCCCAGGTCCCTGGCTGCAGCTGCTCGCCCCGGTTTGGTGACCCTGCCGTCCGCTGCGGCCCCGACAGCGGTCACAGGGAGCAGCCCGGGGAGGCCGTGCTGTCCCTCACTCAGCGGCTTTCGGGGTCTGGGCTTGCTCAGAAGGCTGGAATAACTCAGAGGTTATTTCAGACACACAGAGAGAGAAGAAAACAGACCAGCGTTTCCCGAGAACAAGTTGTATCCGGCCCCAGGGACTTACAAAGCCTTGCACATTGGAGTCCGGTCTGGGGAGGCCGTGTGCTTACAGAACCATCACACTTAAATGCCAGACAAGAGTCAGGCCGGGCCGCCCGAACCCCTCCTTCAGGGAGGAGGGGGAGGAAGGCGGAACCCCAAAGGATAAACCCTTCCCTCCCTCAATGCTTGGCCGCCGGATGGCAGTGGAGGGACAGGCGGAGGGGGCTCTGCAGAGCGTGCACCTCTCTGTGAGGGACAGTGCGCCTCTCCGTTAGCATAAGGACAGTGCGCCTCTACGTTAGCATAAGGACAGTGCGCCTATCCGTTAGCATAAGGACAGTGCGCCTCTACGTTAGCATAAGGACAGTGCGCCTCTACGTTAGCATAAGGACAGCCTAGTCACCTCCCTGTCTGACGTGGCCCTGCCTCCCCCAGACTCCTGCCCTTGGCCCTTGAAGATGAGCCAGAGAAGCCGCTGCTGCTGTGGGCGCTGAGGCCTCTCCCTCCCCCTGCAGCAAGCACTCTGTCCCCCCACGCCCTCTCCCTCCCCTGCAGCAAGCACCCTGCCCCCCAGCGCCCTCTCCCTCCCCCTGCACCAAGCACCCTGCCCCCCAGCGCCCTCTCCCTCCCCTGCAGCAAGCACCCTGCCCACCCAGCTCCCTCTCCCTCCCCCTGCACCAAGCACCCTGCCCTCCCGTGCCCTCTCCCTTCCCCTGCACCAAGCACCTTGCCCCCCAGTGCCCTCTCCCTCCCCCTGCACCGAGCACCTTGCCCCCCAGTGCCCTCTCCCTCCCCCTGCACCGAGCACCTTGCCCCCCAGTGCCCTCTCCCTCCCCCTGCACCGAGCACCTTGCCCCCCAGCGCCCTCTCCCTCCCCCTGCACCAAGCACTCTGCCCCCCACGCCCTCTCCCTCCCCCTGCACCGAGCACCTTGCCCCCCAGCGCCCTCTCCCTCCCCCTGCACCAAGCACTCTGCCCCCCACGCCCTCTCCCTCCCCCTGCACCAAGCACCCTGCCCCCCACGCCCTCTCCCTCCCCCTGCACCAAGCACCCTGCCCCCCACGCCCTCTCCCTCCCCCTGCACCAAGCACTCTGCCCCCCACGCCCTCTCCCTCCCCCTGCACCAAGCACCCTGCCCCCCAGCGCCCTCTCCGTCCCCCTGCACCAAGCACCCTGCCCCCCAGCGCCCTCTCCCTCCCCCTGCACCGAGCACCCTGCCCCCCACGCCCTCTCCCTCCCCCTGCACCAAGCACCCTGCCCCCCACGCCCTCTCCCTCCCGCTGCAGCGAGCACTCTGTGCCCTCCTGTCTCCCCGCACCAGCCCAGTGACCTGGGGGCTCCCAGGAGCCCCATCGTTTCTGGTGGAACCGCCCTTCCTCCCCGGGCACCCCCTGCTGGACCTCTGTGCCTCTCGGGCTCCCTCCCTCTCTGACTGAGGGCGGCAGGGAGTTGGGCGGTGTCTACGCAGGACGAGGGGCCCGCTCCGGTCCCTCCCCCGGCTCACTGGGGGCCCGGTGCGCGCACGGCACCCTCGGACCCACCGGTGCCGGATGAGCCGCTCCTGGTCCCTGAGCGATGGGATGTGGTCCATGAGCAGCCAGTTTTGGAGCTGGGTGACCTCCGGAGGTCCGGCCAGCTGGTGGCCGTCCTGTAGTCTGTTCACTTGCCGTGAAAGCATTTTCTGTTCAAACGAAAGCGTGTGTCACACAGACATGCTCACCTCTGTGTGTGTGTCCCCTGCTTTTTAAAGTTTACCAGAAAGAAAGCATCCCATTGGGGTGCCTTTTCCTGCTCAGTGTCAGCACACCCCTGTGCTTTCTAAAGAGCCCGTTCTGGCGAGCTCCACCCGAGTCCGCTTTGCATCCATCGCTGACGTGGGAAAGGAACCAGAGGACACATTCCCCCCGAAGAGGAAGGACAATGTCAATGGTCTCCAGCCGCTCGGGGGCCTGGCGTGCGGGCTCGGCCCCTGTCGGGCCCGTGGGGAGCGGCTGCCTCCCTCTGGGCCTGATCTCCATGGGGGAGGCCTGCCCGCCCCCACGGCCACCAAAGGGAGCGGAGAGGCTTGCAGTCCAGTCGAAGGGTGGCCAGGGGACCTGGGCCGAGCCCCGCCAGCGCTTGGTTACCACGCTCTCCCCGCTCCACCCACCAGAGACCAGGGCCCTGGCCCGCCCCTCGCCTCGTCAGCCAGGCTGCTGGTGGCCGTCTTGACCGAGGCGGCCTTGGCCCTCTTGGAGCAGAAGTTGAGGTACAGCTCCATCGTAGCTGGGCACCTCTCCTCCTGGTCCCCGGTCCTGACGGGACCCGAGACGGCCAGGCCCCGTCTCCAAGACCCCACTGTTGCAGAGTTCCAGGGCGGAATGTGGGGCCCACAGGGCGGAGCCTCAGCCGGCCGGCCCCCTGGCTTGAGGCTTGAGCGCCCGGAGGTGGGGCCATCAGCCCCAGGCCTGGTCTGAGGGACCACGGTCGGTAGAAACGCCATTTCTTCCTGCGACCAGCGCCCGGCCGACGAAACGTAGCGGCTTTGGCCTCCACTGTCCCACACGGACCCGTGTCTGCCTCTTCCCCTCCACGTGTCACATCCTCCGTAGTCCCTGTCCTCAGCGACATGCAGTTTACGTTGTAGAGACCACAGGCATCTTCTGCTAGATTCACCCCCCGCCCCCGGCGTTTATATCTCCTGTGTAATAACAGAAACTACACACCTGTCAATAAAAATAGGACTGGTCTGATTTTGCTCTTTTAACCTCTGATTCTTGAACTCTGCCAGACTCATCTACACACTGTAACGATTTCCTTTAGGCCCCACGCAGCTTTCACTGGAACGAGTCCTCTGTGCGAGGATCTCCCGCTGCCGTCCTGCCTTTCCGCGCGGAGCGGGAATCCCCACCCTCCCCCGTCACACCGCCGGGCCAGGCCCCGCGCGGGAAGGCCCAGGCTGGGACGTGCCTGAGACTCGTTGGACAGCTTTCTTGGGGTGCAGCAGGCACAGGAGACCTGCGCGTACGTGATGTGTATGACCCCATGGGATCGGACACAGGCAGACACCCGTGATGGTGGTGATGGGATCGCCAGAGTGCCCGTCTCCCGGACGTGTGTTTTGTGTTCCTCTCTGTTTTCCATTTTGCAGGAAGAACGCGGTGTGAGAGCTGGCGCTTTCACACACTCTGAGTGGACAGCTCTGCGTGTGGGGATGTGTTTGCGTGGCCGAGGCCTGCCCACCCCGACCGTAACCAGAGGAGCGGAGAGCCACACAGCCGGGGCGGAGGGCTCTCCCTGCAGACAGCTCAGAGGGCCTGGGGTCCCCCACCCCCAGTGGCAGCTGACGCCGAGCCCCAAGAGGGCGCCCCACGTGCCCGGTTACCAGTGGGGCCCTTGGGGGGGCTCTTCCTGCCCCGTCCACCGCACCCTGGCCCTGCCCTCACCTCGTCAGCCAGGCTGCTGGCGGCCGTCTTGGCTGAGGAGGCCTTGGCTGCCTTAGAGCAGGAGCTGAGGTACAGCTCCATCGCAGCCCGGCCTTCGCCGTCCCGTCCTTGTCCCGATGGGCCCAGGAGTGGCCGGATCCCCGATGGGCCCAGGAGTGGCCGGATCCCCGATGAGCCCAGGAGGGAGTGGCCCGGGCCCCGTCTCCAGGACTGCACTGTTGCAGAGTTCCAAGTCAGAATGTGGAGGCAGAACCTCAGGAGCCGGCCCCTCGAGCGTGAGGCCTGAGCGCCCGGAGTCGGGGGAATCGGTCCGTTCTACGGCCTGGTCTAGGGTTCCACCGTCGAAATATCATTTCTCTCCGAAACCAACACCAAACCGACAGTCAGTCCAAACCCCAAATCAAGACACACACAGCTTTGCTGGTGCCGAGCTGGCTAATTCCTACGGGTCTATGAGTCCAGAAAACAAACAAACAAACAAACAAACAAAGAAAACCCAGGAGAGATTGCACTGCCTGCTCCAGGACCGGAGGCCTGCTCCCTGGTGCCTCACAGGCAGTGACCCCCCCACCCCAGGCTCCCCGCCCTCCCATGCGGACCTCACATAACGTCCGCCCGCTGGCTTCCTGGTGGGGATGCTGCCTCCCCATCCTCCTTCCCGTGGTCTCCCTCTTTTCCTGCTAACTCTCCTC